>NW_021024921.1:746872-770509 GCF_004153795.1 Camellia sinensis | reverse complement strand
TTTTTTTTGATGTATTACATGTATATTCAAGCCAAGGGCTTAATGTGTAAATGAGTTAGCACTCTTTTGTTGTAACCAAGTGTTAACTTAGAAAGTTGTAAGCCCGTAGGGCATTTGCTTTTGTTGATTAACATGTAATACTTGTGTAAAGAACTACTCTAATGAATAAAAGAATGTTTATCTTTATTACCAATGCATGTCTATATCAATGGGTTTTATGTTTTTTTTTTTAGGGCATTACAATACACCTCAAATTGAGGCACAACAGTGTTGTGCCTTTAGCACAGCAGTGATGTAAGCCCGTAGGGCATTTGCTTTTATTGTTAACATGTAATACTTTTGTAAGGAACTACTCTGATGAATAAAAGAATGTTTATCTTTATTACCAATGCATGTCTATATCAATGGGTTTTATGTTTTTTTTTTAGGGCGTTACAATACACCTCAAATTGAGGCACAACAGTGTTGTGCCTTTAGCACAGCAGTGACCCAAATTCCGAAAAATTGTGGGTGATATTCAAGAATTCTTAAAACATTGTGTTGTGCATTTTCATTGAGCTATATAATTTCTTTGAGAGAAATTTGTTGAGTATTTGAGCTTTTATTGTAAAAGGGTTTCCAATCCCTTATCATTTTTTCTTGTAAAAGAGAGTTATATTTTTTGTGTGTGATTTTTTTAGATAAAATCATTTGAGGTAGGTGTGACTAGCATCGGATTCACAACTAGTTGGTTAAAGTGATCGGGGTTGATCAATTATTAAGGTTCACTAGCACCTGTAAAGCTAGGAGTGCAATTTTTATTTGACGAATAGTGAAAAAATCTCAAGGAGGATCTGGAGTGGACATAGGTTTGGTTTGAGCCGAACTACTATAAATTTAGTATTTGCTCTCTCTTTCGTTCCTTCACTTAATTTATTTTTATTGTCTCATTTATATTGCTTCATATT
The DNA here is from genome assembly GCF_004153795.1 of Camellia sinensis. Classification (NCBI taxonomy): domain Eukaryota; kingdom Viridiplantae; phylum Streptophyta; class Magnoliopsida; order Ericales; family Theaceae; genus Camellia; species Camellia sinensis. The sequence goes on along the minus strand of NW_021024921.1, from coordinate 769,562 downwards.
TATTTCTCATTTAGATTAAATTTTAATTTATTACTCACCTTTACTATTTCATATTGTTAATTGTTTATTATTTGGGAATATTTTTTAATTTGACAATTTATTTAGAAACTCAATTCACTCCCCTGTTGGGTTGCTTTCTGGGTAACAACTTATTTGTATGTGTTTCATCTTATTTTCGATTTTTTATGTTGGTAGAAAATTGATATTGCAATCTATATTTTTATTTAAAATTTTTGTTAGTATATATATTTTCACCAACAATGATACATCTTCCTAAATTTTGAGCTCTAAATTAGTTCTAGTGAGCTGAAATATATATATATATATATATATATATAAAACACACACACACACAAAAGACCAAAACATTACATCATGTGGGACCCATACACACATTAGAGCTCTTAATTTAGAGCTCTCAACCATTTTTCTATTTTCACTCCCCTTATATGAAAATTCTAGATCTGTCCCTATGTGGTACACCGAACCTACTAAATAATTTCTTCTAACTCACCACTCTCCCTTCCCACCACGCCACCCATGATCTTCACCACATACCCCATTACCTCTCAATACCGCCTCCCTCATTGATATACCTTATAGTAATAATAATCTATCAAACTATATTAATTTCTCAGTCAATTAAAAACGAGGAATATTAAAAACTCATAATTTATCACAAAGGTGTGGTAAGAATTAGTTAAGCATTACATAGTTAAATTTTTGATAAATTAAAAATTGAGATACAAATATCATGTTATTGTAGGTAAAATTATATTTTCATTTTAAAAACGGATTATATTTGTATGACTTTATGATATTTGATGAATAGCTAAATTGTTTTATTTTTTTGGGAGGCCAAATTATTTGGCCATTTATTTATTGGGTAAAGAAACTCTCAAAGCACTTATAAATTAATAGTCTTTTTATGATCAATACACAAGTCTAGTCATCCCTCTTAAAAAAAAAAAATGAAATTAAAATAAAAAAATTAACAATTATTATATCCTCATCTTCATTATTAATTGCGCAAATCCAAAAAATCTAAACCCTAAACCTCACTCCCCGACCATCGCCAGCGGCCCCCCTCATCGCATCGCTTCTGTAAAGTTTTCTGGCTGCTTTGTTGATTGAATGCTAAAAGTGTATTTGATTGATTTGTGCTATATGCATGTTGTATTGTGTTTGATTGGTTTGTTAATTTTATTACACGAATCTAGATTCCATGATATTTGATAAACACCAATTAATTTCATAAATTCATTAGGTTTACAGTGTATATATATATATATTCAAATTTCCTTTTTTCTTTTTAGATGAGGTGAGGATACCATTTGAAAGTATAATGCAAGCTGCAACTTTTAGGTTCATATGCAAATATAGTAATATAGAGATATAATATTTATTGGAGGAGAAAGATTGAATTTCCTTTGGATATGAAGCTAGTCCTGTATATGGGTTGAGTTTTGCTACTGTTATAAAAAGTGTATTGGTGAGTCAGTCAGTCCTACCAAATATTTATCACTTGTTTTTGTTTATTTTTGCCATTTCATTATAACTCTTGTGTTTACTGTGTTATTGATTATATATATATATATATATATATGTTGTCGCCGAGTACTTATTACTAATTTTGTTTTATGTCCTATGTATATTGTATTATCTATGTTTATCTATACATCACGTTTTATAACTAAATCTTCTTATCTCAACTAGGTTGGCATTGATGAGTGAATTATTTGCAAACACCCAACTAGACAGAGCAAAGAGTTGACAAGAAAGCAACAACTAGCATCAACAATGGAAAAAAGAAAAGAAAACAAATGACAAGAAGTAGCCAAACTGACGACACTAGAAAAGCAACAACAAACAAAACAAATCAAAACAAAAAAAAACATACATCAACCAACAAACCCTCTATAAAAGTTCATTGATATTCTCTAATCGATAAGCAAAATCATGGATTGTAAAGGTCAATGCTCTAGATATCAACTTTTACCCAGACATTCATCTTCTTCTTTTGCTCTACTTTCCCACAATATAAAGCCAAGCAAAGCCAACCAACCAGCCAAAGAAGATAATCTGATAGTCAATCCCACCACTCGTCTTCTTTCCAATACCAGAGTTAACTGCATTGGGGCTTGGACTGGAATTGGTGCTGGGACTTGATTTCGCTGTGGGACTGGGATTGGTACTAGGACTAGAACTAGGACTAGGACTAGGACTGGTGCTGGGATTGGATTTCGGTGTGGGACTGGGATTGGTACTAGGACTAGAACTAGGACTAGGACTGGTGCTGGGATTGGATTTCGGTGTGGGACTGGGATTGGTACTGGGACTAGGACTAGGACTGGGACTAGGAAGGACTGCCTGGCACACCGATTTGCAAACTCGAATTGAACGACCATGATTTGACAGTATGTTTCTCGTACGAACCTCTTGTTGCAGCTGAGAAGCCAATTGTAACCAATTCTGGTAAGAGTCCCTTTGATCAACCGACAAACTAAGGGAACTGTTAATTTTGCTATTGTTTTTTAATCCATTGAAAACAACACTCAATTTTTTCGAACTAGAATCATAACTAATCCAAGCTTCATTCTCTTTTCCATACGTTATGTTATTGTATCATATTTCAGTGGCATTAGATGTGATAGAGTTTGTATCGATACCTACATGAGTTCCAGGTGTGATGCTGGGTGGATCCCAACCCAGATTTTGATAGGTATCAAACTCTACAGCAACAAATGGAGTCGATTTGGGGGGGTCGATTGACAAGATTGGAAGACCCATGGCTGCACCTGTTGCAAGATTGGAAAATTATAAGGAAGAAGGAAGAATGCAAGAGTTTCCTTGTGAATCAATGACAAACAAGAAATAGGTGTTGAAGTCCGTCAGTTTTCCAGAAGCTTTGTCCCAAAGGTGAAGAGGATCTTTATATGAGGCTCGACCGGCTATCAACTCTTGTTTTTTAGGAGTGATTTCGATGCCTTTGTTGGAAACATTAGCATATCCTTGTAGGACAACATCTTTAGACATTTGATTAGTATTGGTGAGGTTGAAGCTCAGTGCATTTGCATGAAGAGGGAAGTAGTAAAGGGTGATCACAAAGTAGAAGAAAACAGAACAAAACAAAATATGTGATTGGAGGGGAGAGTTCCATGAGTTGGAAACAGCCATAGCAATGGTTGGTTGTGAGGAAAATGAATTCTTGATAAGTGAGTTTCGAAGTATATACACAATTTTACATCGAAATTAAATAACCGTAGACTCAATATTCCAAAGTCTTGGTACTTTGTTGAATCAGTGAGTTTTCAAACGTATAATTTTCTTCATTGCATCTACTCTTTAATCACAAAGAATTTGGTTATTCTACAACAAATCCACTTACAAAATCAGACACAACCGTTTTTGGGTTCAATTTTGACCTATTTTGAGAAGAGGGATAAGCAAATTTTTTGCTTATTTTCTTGTTTTTTGGCTTATTCATAAAATCATTAGGGAAAATAGAAATAAGTAACTTTTTTTAAAAAAAAAATTATTTTAATATGGTGTCAATAAGCCAAAAGCAAGTTTTTTTTTAATTTTTTTTTATTATTTCTTCCCAAAATAGGCCAATCAAATTTTGTATAGTTAGAATTTTCTATAGAAATAAATACAACAATATTTTCGACCACATTTTCTATGACTTGCTCATAATTGAGTGTGGAGTCCACTGCATTTCATAAAAAGGAGATTTCAGTTAAATTGCATTTTAAGTGAATTTTTAAGAAATCGTAATTTGGGAAACATAATTTTTTGGGATCACAATTTCAAAATACAAAATAAAAATGATTGGTTTAATTTCAGAATATGCTTTTATTATTATTTTTTTAAGAAATAAAAATTAATTTGACAAAAATAAAAAAAATATTATTTTTAAAAATTATTTGCACTCTTAAAAAAGATAAAATCATGTCAAAGTAATGAGTGTTTTTATTTTTCATTTTTTTACTAAATTAGTTTCAAGGTTTTTAATTTTTTTTAATATATATGTATATATACATATTTTGTAGAAATCAAATTCTCAAAACAGAGTTGGTATGCGATTCTATGTTGAAAAAAATTTAAGATAGCAAAATTTTATTCAGTACATAAATGTGAGTTCATTAAATAGTTAAGATAACAAATTTTTTGGCTTTTAACCAAGCTTTTGTCTTTTTTAAACAAGTGATTTGGAAAGTTAGTAAAAAGTTATTTTTTGGCTTTTTTGATTAATATTTGTTTATGATGTCAAATCATAATAAAATAACCAAACTACCTCAATTCAATTTAAAATATTTACAATTTCACCGATGTAGCATATTTTGACCCATGAGAGGTAGAATTGTAATTTCACCAGTGGCTGAAAACCAATTTTTCAAATGTCTTTAAATACAAAAAAACTAACTTTTAGCTTTTGCTACAAACTAAAAAAAGTTACTAAAAACCAAGTAGCCAAAAGAGGCTTTAATTTTTTTGATTGTTTTAGTCTGAAACTAAAAAATCTTATTTAGGATGAATTTTTTGGTTTTTTTGACTTTTGTGAGAGAAAGAATGTAATGATTATGGATTAGATGTGATGTTTTGTTTTATTAGACTAAAAAGCCTATTTTGTTTTTTTATGACTATTTTAATCAAAAAAGCCCCAAACCTTACCTTCCCAAACGGAGGCATAGAATTATATTTTGACATTGAAATTTCATTATTTTACTTTTTTAAATTGTGATTCAGTAAAATCTTATTTTCTAAATTAAGTGGGTATTTGGGATTATCTAAATAAGCATAGTTTTTGACTTTATATGGAAAAAAAAAAAAGAAAAAAAAAAGTGAAATATAGATTGGGTTTGAAGTGATGTGGTAGAGAGGTGATATGACTCAAATAAGATGATTGTGATCAAAATAGGATAATGTGCTACTTTAGCGCATGCCAAACATTCCCTAAGATTTCTTGAAAATCGATTTAACTAAAATCTCATTTTCAAAATGTGATATCCACTCTTATTTTTTTCATTTTCAAAATGACATACCCAATCTTATGTTGAAATCACAGCTCAAAATAGTATTAAAACATCATTTTTGCATTAATGTTGAAATTGTGTTTTGAAAATTGAATTTGATGACCGTGTTGAAATTGCGTTTTGAAAATGCAACTTTAAGGTAAACTTGCATTTTTAAAATGAGATTTCAATATAGTTACGTTGGCAATTTCATATGGGCATGCCATCATTTTTGAAAATGCGATTTTGTCATCAAATTATATTTTGAAAATGTAATTTCAAAAAATAGATTAATTTGTAAAATAGTTTAAAAAGTGTGTTGTTTCTTTAAATAGTTTAATTTTCTTTTAGATATTATGAAAAAAAAACTCAGTTTATCTATGTTTTGCATAAAAAATTATTCGGTGTCCTAGGCGCACTACGGGGCGTATACCACCAGCCAATCACTAATCACTAGCATAAACTAGTGACCCTCCCATTTTTACTAGCTACCCCTTTTAAAATTCTTCTTTAAATATGAATGACTTCTCGGCTTTTCATTCTCTACTTTTCTAATTTTTAGTTGCTGATCTAGTTTATTATTTTGGGAGATTTATATCTAAGTTTTAATATGTGAATTTATTGTTTAATAGATATTATGATAATTAATAATATTTTTTATTAAAGAAAAATATTATTAAAAAATAGCACTAATTATTAAATTTCAGTGACAGTTTAACATTTTTATTACAAAAAATATCACTAATTATAAATTTTAGAGACAGTTTAAAAATATCGTATCAAAAAATGTCACTAATTTTTAACGTTTAGTGATAATTTGAAAATTCTTCATAGAAAAACGTAACAAAAATTTTAGTGACAATCTATAAAAAGCGTAACAAAAAAAGTCACTAATGATTAAATTTTAGCAATATATACAAAAAAATATCACAAAAAAAATATTTTTAACGATAATTTTACTATAATTTATTTTCAATAAAATTTGATAAAAATTAAATCTAACTATTAAAATTTACCGATAAGTTACCCTTATTATTTTGACATCTTACTCGACTTGTATTAGAAGATTATGTTCAACCATTTTAGTGATATGTATCATTAGAGCATCTCCAACCGTGAATCAAAAATTTCACCAATTCTGAGTTCAAAAATGGCCATTTCCTGAATTTGATACTTCAGGCTCCAACGGTTCACCTTCACCAAATCTATCCCGGGACAACCGGGTGGTCGACCGGCCGGTTGACCGGCCGGTTGACCGGTTAGGCCAAAAAAAATTTTTTTTTTTTTTTTTTTGCGAATTGTCTGAACTTTTTTTGAACTTTCTGAACTTTTTTCGGGACAACCGGGGTGGTCGACCGGCCGGTCAACCGGCCGGTTGACCGGTTAGGCAAAAAAATTTTTTTTTTTTTTTTTTAACGGTTTGAACTATTTTTTCTGAACTGTTTGAATCTTTTACTGGTTGACCGGTTGGTCAACCGGCCGGGCAACCGGTTGGTCGACCGGTGTAGCATTTTCAACGGTCAGTAACAGTGATTTGGTAAAATCTGTGTCTTGATCTCAGTTTGATGTCTTGTTTGCTGAATTCTCATTTTGGTATAACTTTGGTGCAACCGTTGGAGCGTGAAAAAGTGGGTTTTTCATCAAAATTTAAATTTGATGCTGGGTTTGGTTCAGCGTTGGAGATGGTCTTAGTCAATAAAACTTTAAATATTGTAATACATAGGGAAACTACAAGACTGGGTTAATAAGAAATCAGATTTGTCCATTTATTTCAGATTAATACTATATGTATCAATTAGTATACTAATTAATATATTAATTGATGATATGACATAATTTAAGATATTTTTAATATTTATAATTTGTATAATGAATAGAGTTAATAGTAATATGATAATTAGTATTAATACACTAATTAATACACTATTCGATGTATGTAACAGCATCCTTTATTTCACCTACGATATTTTATTTTACTTTATTATCCAATGACATTAAATGAGATAGTACGGCGTTGTTGTACCTATTTATAAAGTTTCTAATTTTGATCAAAATAATTTTGTGGCTAAAAACTAAGGAATACTTTCAAAATACTAGGATTAGAACATTTATTTATTTTATTTTTTTAGATTAATAGAACATTCATTTATTTGAAAAATCAAAAACTCTTTTTAGGACAAATTACTAAGAAGTCTTCTTTGAAAAATATGTATCTTATTTAGTCTCATAACCTTTTGTTTATACTCAAAAGTCTTATAATATTTTTCTTTTTCTCTGTCTTTTTTGTTCTTTGTGATTTCTGGCTATCGTCGACGGACAACCATATCTTGCTTCTTCTCTTTCTCTTTCCGATATATAGTCATCGACGACTGACAACTACCATCAATTGGGATCCACCGGCAACCACCGACCGTCGACTCCTTACTTCACCCTCATCGACGGTGAAAAAGATATGTTTCTGACGAAAAAGATGAGTAGATCTACTTAGCTCCATATAGATCTAAATAAAAATAGTTACCGGAGTACAATCCTATCTCTATATCTACTTCTCTCGTTCGATTTCTTAATTTTTCTACATTTTCTCTGCTATACACTTTTCTTTTTCTGTTTAATGGAGAAAATTTTCAAGTTCTGAACAAGTTGTTTTCGAGTTTTAATTATAGGCGGTGAAAACTGTAAAATTTTGTAGTTTCAATTTTTTTTTTATGCTGGAATGAATCATGGTTTAAAACTGCCACTACAACATTTTCTTAGTTTAGTAACATTTGAAAGTGCCACAAAACTATTCTTCTAATGACATTTTTTGGTCTTGTGGCATTTTGAACAAGTGTCAGTTCTATCGATGCCACGGTAGATACGAGTGCCACGGTAGATACTTGCAAGTGCCACTGTACCATCATGACTGAAAACTTTCAATGACATTTTAATGTCATGGTAGATATTATTTGTGGCACTATCAAGCGCCATTAAAAAAAGAGCTAGTGACACTTATAAGTAGACTTTTGGCCATCAAGACTAAAACCTTTCAGTGACACTTTAATGTCATGGTAGGCACTATTCGTGACGCTCTCAAGTGCCATTCATGACAATAATTCGTTGTAGAACAATTTGATCCGCTCTTGCAGAGACTCGAACCGCCAACCTTCCGCACCATAAACCTTATACACCACACTCTTCCCACTACACCTCTATAGCACCACATGATTATATATGCAACATATATTATTTATATAGTACATACATCCATATTAATATAAAAAATATATGTATAAACATAATTATTTTATTGAACATAATTTATGTAAAATAAACTATTTATTACCAAAATAAAAAAAAAAGACCACTTTTGGCTACTAATTGTTTTTTAGTTGCTAAAAAACTTAACTTTTGTCGACCAAAATCGGATTTGATCGCCGAAAATGCACTTTCAGCTACCAAAATTTTGGTCACCAAAAAATTTTATTCCCGCCTTAGGATTTTAGTTCTCCCGCGCTAAAAATGACCACTTTTGGCGACTAAACTTATTTTTTAGTCGTCAATTGTAGACTTTTAGCTATTAAATTTTTTTTTGGCACAAAAAAGCTTTACTTTTGGCTACTAAAATTTTTTTAGTCGGTAAAATCCATATAATCAGCGACCAAACTTATTTTTAGTCGCCAATTGTAGACTTTTGGCTACTAAATTTTTTTAGTCGCCAAAAAACTTTACTTTGGGCTACTAAAAATTTTTTAGTCACTAAAACCCATATAATCAGCGATCAAACTTAGTTTTAGTCACCAATTGTAGACTTTTGGTTATTAAAATTGTTTAGTCACCAAAAAGCTTTACTTTTGCCAACTAATGTTGTGTTTGGTCGCTGAAAGCTATACTTTCAGCGACCAAATTTTTTTGGTCAGGAAATTTAGTCGCTGAATATGCTTTTTCCTGTAATGTATATTGAGTTTAATTCATTTATTTTTAATCATTTACTGCATTTTAAAAATTTAGAAAATATATTGGCATTTTTTGTTTTTTCAAAAATGTCATTATAAGCTTGGAAAGGTTTTGGCTTAGTGGCATTTCTTAAAATGCTATAAAATATTTGTTTATGACACTTTTTACCTAAATGCCATAAAAAGTAATTTGCACCTACCTAGTGTCCTGACATTTTTTAAAAAATGCCATTGCAAATATTCATAAAAAGTTTTTGTAGTGACATTTTTGTTGTAGTGAAGTGACATTTTTTTTAATTGAAATGCCACTAGAGCCTTGTATGTTTGTGGCTCTATGACATTTTTCTAAAAAATGCCACCAAATATTCTTTTTGTGACATTTTTTAAGAACATGCCACTAATATTGTGTCACTAAAATATGTTTTTGTTGTAGTGTTGTGACACTTGTTCATTGCAATGTCACTGAGCCTTTTATGTTTGTCATTTTGTGGCATTTTTCAAAAATGTGCCACTAAATATCATTTTTGTGGCATTTTCTAAAAATATGCCACTAGTGTAGTGCCACTAAAGTATGTTTTTGTTGTAGTTTTGTGACACTTGTTCGTTGAAATGCCACTAGAGCCTTTTATGTTTGTCGTTTTGTGGCATTTTTCAAAAACGTGCCACTAAATATCATTTTTTGTGGCATTTTCTAAAAATATGCCACTAGTGTAGTGCCACTAAAATATGTTTTTGTTGTGGTGTGCAAAATTTTGCAGTTTCATAATATTCTTTAGAACTGTAAAATTTTACAATTTCATAGCATGTTTTGTAGTTCGATTAATAAGGATAAATGATTAATAGATTTTTGCTTTGAAACTGTAACAGATTATAATTTCAAAGCTTGCTTTTCAGTTTGATCAATATTGGAGATTATTTGCTTAAATCCTACAAAAATTAAAAAGTAACATATATTTTTTTCCCATTGTTACTTTTTTTGTCGTTATATATATTTTTTCTTTTAGTTTATCGATATTTAGCACATTTTTCTATATTTTTTCGCTCTAATTTCTTCATTTTTTTCCCTTCAATATTATGGACATTCTGGTGACTCTCCAATGATGTTCTTAACATGAGCGAACGTTTTGTACATTCCGGCGACTTTCATTGACGTTCATAATACTCCAGTGAACTTCCGATGATACTCCGACGACTTTCCATCGATACTCTAGCGGCTTCCCGATGATTGAACATTCCGGTGAGTCTCTAGTGACCGTCTGACGAAAGTCCGACGGTAATGGGATGTAACAGTGTTTGTAAATTAAAAATAAAAATAAAAAAAAAAGAATTTTTTTGGTAACAATTAAAAATATATAGGATTAATTGGTGTAAGTGTTTTGTTTAAGAATTACATGAGTTTTGAATTTTATATATAGGACTTATTGATAAGGTCCCTCTCTTTTTATGTGATCCAATTGACAAATCCAACACTACGGAGATGTTTGGGATGCTCTAAATAAGTACATTTTTGACTTTTTATATTAAAAAAAATATGTAAAAAAGTAGAGAAAGTGGGTAGAAAAGTAGAGAAGAAATGTTGATAGATGTTGATTGATGTGACCCAAATAAATATATGTATGCAAAAAAAATGTATTTTTTTAATACATGCCAAATAAGCACTACGTTTCTTCGGCGTTGAAATGATGGTACTGAACACGCCAGTGGAGAGTAGAGACTACTGGAGCTAGACTATTGGATTCGATCTATGAATAATTCCATATATAATACACCTACATTTTTAACTACTGTACTAATTAGATATTTTTAATATTTGTAATTTGTATAATGAATGTGGTCAATGATAATATCATAACTAATATTGGTATACTAATTGGTGTATATGGCACCACTGATATTTTTAACTAACAAACATAATTTTTTTTTTTAACAAACAATTTTATTTTATTTTTTTTTTTTTTTTTATGATATGCCAAACAAGAACACAAAATGACATTGTTGTTAACACCAAATTTAAGTTGCCGTTTGGCATGTGATTTTTTTAAGTTAGTTTTTTAGTTTTTCAACTATTTTAGTTTAGATTAAAAAATTCATATTAGTATTTTGACTTTTCTAATTTTTGTGAGAGAAAAAATAAAATAATTATAATTTGGATGTCACATTTTATCTTATTAACTTTTTAGTCTATTTTTTTTTTCTTTTTGTGACTAATTTAGCTCCAAACCCAAATACCAAACGAAGCCTTACAAGTAAAAACTAAACATGCCACAATCAGATTATCTTCAATATTTGTAAGTAGCATACACTTGTGGGAGATTGTTTTTGGTGAAAGTTACCAATTGGTTTTTTTACTTAATTTAATGGTTAATTACACTTTTCACCTTTGTAATTTGACTTAAATATCATTTTAGTCTTTATAATTTCAATTTTAATAATTTGGTTCCTACAATTTAAATTTAGCTTCAATTTGGTCATTTTATCTAATTTTTTGCTAATTTTCTCTATATGAAAAATTGACAAGTATCTCAAAATTGTTAATATTTGCCTCAAATTTAGATAAAGTCCCCAAATTGTTAATTTTAACCTCTAATTTTGATGGAAGGACAAAATTAAAACTAAACTTGAAATGTAGAGACCAAATTGTTCAAATTGAAATTATAAAGATTAAAGTGAATTTTGGGTTAAATTAAAGGGATGAAAAATGTAATTAACTCTTAATTTAAATATATTAACTTCTCTGTTTGTTTTGAAGTAAAATATTTTACACAAAAAAATATTTTCTTGTAATTTGATTTTACACATAAAAATATTTTTCTTGTAGTTTCTAAGGTTTCACACATATTTCACCTTAAATCTCAGTATTTTTTACTTTAAATCCCAAAATGATTCTCCTTTACCTTATATAGATAGAGATGAATAGAAAGGATACATTGAAACACGGATGGAACTCCAAAATTTAAATTATTGAAATTAAAACACTAGAATTTAAAATCAAAAACGTGTGAAACTTTATTTATTTATTTATTTATTTTGCAATTAACCCTATTTTATTTTATTAATCAATGACATTAAATGAGATAGTATCATGTTGTTGTACCTATTTATAAAGTTTCTAATTTTGATCAAAATAATATTGTGGCTAAAAACTAAGGAATACTTTTCAAAAGACTAGGATTAGAACATTCATTTTATTTTATTTTTTTAGATTGATAGAACATTCATTTATTTGAAAAATCAAAAACTATTCTTATGTGATCCAATTTCCAATATTGACTTGACAAATCCAACAAGACGTTTCTGCGACATTGAAAACGAAGGGTATCGAACACGCCAGTGAAGAGTGGAGACTAGTGGGGCTAGACTATTGGATTCAACCTATGAATAATTTCATAACAAACAAAATTCTTTTTCACATGATATGTCGACCGGAACCAAACACGAATGCAAAATGACACGGTTGTTGACGCCTAATTTAAAACAAGTAAAAAAATAAACATGTCACAACTAGAATATCTTCAATATCGGTAAGAGTGAATAGTCAACCGGATGGATGATCGGCGGGACAACCGGATGGATGACCGGCTTGGGAAAGTTTGTTAAAATTTTGCTCTAGGCCCAATGATCGGTTGGACGACCGGCCAAGTTTGATGAAACGATTAAAGCACAGCATATCATATCAAATTTTTTCTCAAATTTGTTAAAAAATTTGAATAACTTTGGAGATGCTCTCATATTATCGATGCCTTTTGTTCTCTCTCGTCCTCAAAGTGAACAAGCGGTGACGGTGAGAAAACAAACATCCGTACAGCTCCAGGGACAAGAATCAGCCGTCGGCGAAATCAATATGTGAGTTCTTCTTTTTCTCTCTTTATTTGTTTATCAAATTTTAATGGAAGACTATAGTTGTTAACCTAATTTCTTTGCCATAATTTATGAGATATAATTGTTGGCCCTAATTATCTGATAGGGATATAAATTTTTTAAAGCTACTTAGCACTGTTAATTATGGCTTTTCACTGTTGTAGTTGTTGCCCCAATTTGTGTTGTGTTGTGTTGTGTTGTTGTGTCCATGAATTCAATGTATTGTGTAATACCTGCCTATTTTACATACTACATACCGTACCAATATGAAAATTAGCTGATGGAATTGATACCTACTAATACTTTAAAATATGAAAATTAGCTAGTGGAATTGATAACTACTTTTAAAATATTGCACATTTGTAGCAGAAACTTTCTGAATCTACTTATATATGCTATCCTAATTTGACCACCATAATACTTACTAATCTACTTATTCATGTATACAAAACTGATTTAGCTGTAGAGAATGAGGTGAATTTAGAGAAATTTGTGTGGCAACTACAGCTTGAAGACTAGACTCGGCCGCTATTAGAAAAAGTAATAGAGCCATGGGTACAAGAAACCAAAGATGAAGGAGTATTCATCGAAGGTGTAACGTATGTTGCCATAGGCAACTTTGTTGGGAGAATCGGCCATGGAGCTTCAAAATTAAGCACATTAATTGCTTGCCTAATTGATGGCCGGAGATTGTGATCAGGGTGAGCACACCAAAGCCCAACAATCATCAAGCATTCCATTTCTTCTCGAACAAAATCTGCACATATCTTTGGATCTGCTGCTTCAAGAAGTCCATTGGTACCATAGAGGCCCCAAATCCACTCCACCAATCTCATTTGATTTTCTGGGACGTTAAAATCAATGGCTTTTTTTCCACAAGCTATCTCCAATGCTACAACTCCAAAACTGTATACATCTGATTCTTTACTGGCTTTGCCTGTATCTAGGTATTCAGGTGCCATATAGCCCCTGGTCCCTACCAAAACTGTTGTTTTTGAATCTTTTCCATGGTCGACAAGCCTAGCTAATCCAAAATCTCCAAGTTTGGCATTGAAATTGGAATCCAACATAATATTGCTTGATTTTACATCCCGGTGCAACACACATTGTTCCCATTCTTCATGTAGGTAAAGCAATGCCGAGGCCAAGCCTTGAGCAATTTTATACCTCATTGCCCATGTCAACAAGCTTTTTTCCATGAAGAGATGGTAATCTAAGCTTCCATTTTCCATGAAGTCATAAACAATCAGGAGTTCTCTTTTCTCATGACACCAACCATGTAGTTGCACCAAATTTCTATGCCTTAATCGACTAATGATCTTCACTTCTGATGTGTACTCCTTTGGTCCTTGTTTTGATCCCTTTGATATTCTTTTCACAGCAACATTGAACTTGGATTCCTTCAAGAAACCTCTATAGACCTCACCAAATCCTCCCTGTCCAAGTTTACTCGCAAATTTATTTGTTGCACGAAACAATTCACGATATGAGAACCTCTTTGGCCCAGTACCTGCCTCGAAGTCATTATCAATAGACATATTAAAGGAAAACTCCCCATCTTCTTGATATGCTCTATTTTTCATCCACAAGACAAACACAAACAAAGCCAACCCACCAACCAAAACAGATGAGCCGATAGTCAATTCCACAACCAGTGCTTTTTTGTTTGTCTTCTTTCCAAGTGTTTGCAATCTTGAATTGAATGACCACGATTTAATAATATGTTTCTCAATAAGATCTCCTGTTCCAGCTGAGAAGCCTATTGTAACCCATTCTGGTAAGTGCTCCCTCAAGTCAACTGAAAATTTAAGACTAGTTTCAATTATGTTATTATCTTTGTATCCGGTGAAAACAACACTCATATTTTTTGACCTAGAATTATAACTAATCCAAGCTTCATTCTCTTTCCCGTAAGTTATGTCAACATTAGATGTAATAGAGCTGATATCGATACCTACATGAGTTTCAGGTGGATCCCAAAAATTTGAAAAGGTATCAAACTCCACAGCAACAAATGGAGTTGATATGGGGGGAAAATTGACAAGATTGGAAGACCCATGGCAGCACCATATGCGTTCACCGGAGTTGAATTGTTAGGAAGAAGGAAGAATGTGAGCCCATCTCCAAAACTCGAGTTTCCTTGTGAATCAATGACAAATGAGAAATAGGTGTTGAAGTCCGTCAGTGTTCCAGAAGCTTTGTCCCAAAGGTGAAGAGGATCCTTATACGAGGTTCGACCGGCTTTCCACGTTTGGTTTGTAGGGGTGATTTCCATGTTGGAAACAGAAGTTTCTCCTTTGACATGTTGAAATGTTTGATTAATATCGGTGAAGTTGAAGCTCAGTGCAGTTGCATTGTTAGAATTAATATATAGAGAAAGAGAGAGAATAAATTATGTATTGATAGATATTGAATCTGTATTACACAAGGAGAACCTCACTCTCTTTTATAGAGAAGAGAGTGTTGTACATAGGATGCCAAATGCACCGAAAGCAAAAACAATAAACATTACAATAAACATTTTACTTTACGTGTATATAATATATGCTAATGTATGGCAGCTATATATGACACTAACATTATAACACACTAACAGCCCCCCTCAAACTCAAGGAGGAGAGACACAAACCAACTTGAGTTTGGAGAGAGTAACAAAATGTGAAAATAAAATAAAAATAAGATAGGAGAGAGGGAGAGAGAGCAAATGAATAATTCTGTATTTCTGTATATATTTACAAAGAGATGTACACTCTCTTTATAGAGAGGAGAAGACAACATAGGATGCCAATTGAGGCACCGAAAGCATAAAGTAAGGGGACACTAATTATTAAAGCTAAACACTAACATATAATAATATACTAACAGCCCCCCTCAAACTCAAGGAGGATAGGTACTAACTAACTTGAGTTTGGAGAGAGTAACAAAACAGGAAAGTAAACTGATAAATAAAATAAAATAGGATAGGAGACACTGCATGGTTGTGTCAAATTGTTGTTGAAGACACGGTATGGTCGTGTCACACCGTTGGAGAAGACACTGTATGGTCGTGTCGGACCGTTGTAGCAGATAATGTCTGGACAGTTTACGAGGTCATGCCGGACCGATGTAGAAGCTAACCGGAATCAATGTCGAGACAATTTACGGGGTCATGCCGGACCGTTGTAAAAGATTGTGGTGGTGCACCAAGGGGGCGACTTAGGGAGTGCGCCATGGGGTGGCTTGGGTGGTTCCCATGGTATATAACCATGCTCATTAGCTTGGGTGGTTCGCATGGTGTATAACCTTGCTCAGCATGATATATGTATAACCCCTCCTCAAACTCAAATAGGTGTGAAGATAAAAACCTATTTGAGGTTGAAACAAAGGGATGAATAAAGTGGAGTAAAACAGCTCAACACAGAGTGAAGATGTTAAAAAAAAAAAAAAATTGATAGAAAGGGTTTTTTTTTTTTTTTGTATTTTCTTTTGTTATTTGTTTGTATTTTTTTTTTTTGGTGGTGTAGAACGGTGAGCGGGGTGGATCCCCGATAGGAATAAAAATGAGAGTGTTGTGCAAATCTGTATATATATATATATATGAAAAAGGAAAAGGATAAATACGGGAATAAGAGGAAGGAAAAGAAAAATAGTTTGTCAAAAGCAAAGGGACATGCCCATGTGGGTGTCATGATAAGAAAAGCAAAAAGAAAGAAAGAGAAGAGAATGCAGAAAGTATCCATGTCTTTAAAACTTGTAAGGATTTTGTTTTTGTTTTTTTGGTTTTTTTTTTTTTGTTATGTTACGTTTATTCTTTGATTGGTAGCTTTGTCTTCGGGAAAAGGGTATGCGTGAAGGAGAGATTAAAAGACCCACAGATGATAAAGAAAGAAATAAAATAAAATAAAAAAAAGAAGAAGAATGGGTTTGTGGAGGAGCTGTAAGTGGCGATGAGTCCAATGCCTTGGTTGTTTTGTAAACCGATGAAAGCAAAGAAGAGTCCGATTCCAGCGATGGAGGAGATTCGGACTGGTTTTGAAATAAGTTGAGCAAGTGTTGTGCGCAACCCAAATGATGAAATGAAGAGGAAGATCAACCCTTCAGTGAACACAACCCTTCGGTGAACACGGCTGCAAGAGCTCCATTATAAGAGAGATGGCAGGAGCCATGGACACCCACTAGAGTGTAAACAAAGTAAACATTGCTCTCCCTGAAATTTTGATGCAAATGAAGGGCCCTGATTTGCTGCAGGCCTTCTTGAAGAAATCCGCATCGAGCATACGAAAGACTATCGAGACAACAGGCGGTATCAGCCATCGGATCAACGACAAGAGAGAGCAAGGGGCTCTAGCAGATTGCCTAGAGTTGATGGAACTGTCAATGGATAGAGTGATGGACTCTGTGGTGGCAATTGAGAAAAGGACAGCCGAGTATGCCCATTCATGGCTCAGTAGTGTTCTCACCAACCATGTTACTTGCCTAGACGGGTTAACCGGATCGGCCCGGTCCATGATGGAGCCTGAGCTCGAAGACATGGTGGTAAGATCTAGAGCTTGTTTGGCCTGTGTTGGGCTTAACCCTGAAACCATAGAAGGTGGACTATGAGCAGAATTTGTGGCAGTAGAGTGAAGGTATGTGTAGAGGTCCGGCGGGCGGCCAAGGCGAAGCTGCCGCCCGCCGGCGAAGCGGAAAGTTGTTAACCTAGCTCTGATACCATGTTAGAATTAATATATATATATAGAGAGAGAGAGAGAGAATAAATTATGTATTGATAGATATTGAATCTGTATTACACAAGGAGAAGCTCACTCTCTTTTATAGAGAAGAGAGTGTTGTACATAGGATGCCAAATGCACCGAAAGCAAAAACAATAAACATTTTACTTTACATGTATATAATATATGCTAATGTATGACAGCTATATATGACACTAACATTATAACACACTAACATGCATGAAGAGGAAAGTAAAAGAAGAAGACAAAGAAGAGGAGAGAACAAAGCTGAATAGGTGATAGGAGGGGGGCTCCAAGGCCAAGAGTTGCAGACGCCATAGCCATAGGAGTGGTTAGTTGTGACGAAAATGAATCCTTGATGAGTGGTTTGGCCTAATAAATTAGCAAATGACTGAGGGATTGCTCATTCATTGTTCCAAAGTCTTTCAAAAGTCTTTTATGTATTTTTTTTTATTTTTTATTTTTTTTATAGACAGTATTTGAAAATTTAAAAAGAAAAATGGGAAAAGAGAAAAAATGAGAAGTGAAATATAAACTAAATGAGAAATGAAATATAAACCATGTCCGTTTGGTTTAGTTTTAGAATTACGATTTGAGTGTGCAATTGTGTTTTATATTTTGAGTTTTAAGTTTTTGAATTATGATTTAAAAAGAGAAAATTTGTTTGGTTATGAATTTTGAAAATAATTTTTGAATGATTTGTAATTTTTTATTTTATTTTATTTTTTGATTAATTGATATATAGATGTAACAGAATGTGAGAAGAGAGCCGAGAGTGAAAAAAAGATTGATTAATTGATTAATAATAATAATAATAATAATAAAAATCCCTAATAATAATAAGAGAACAGAAGAGTTTTTAAAATAATTTTGAATTATATTTTAAAAATATATTTGATTAACATGTTATATCTAAATCATGATTTAAAAATAATGTTGAGTTTTTAATTAATACGACACGCGTATGCTTGCCGTTGAACATGTTTCCCTTTACACAACATACAATTTCTGTTGTGAAATCTATGACAGGAAAACAAGTAGCGCCAAAAACAAAAAAAAAAAAAAAAAAAACAGTTTTTTTTTTTGACCAATGGGAAGCCTCCATTCATGACCCCCAGTGATCCCCACTGGGGTCTAAGGCATTTTTCTTTTCAATTTCTATACAACTTAATTGTGTGGGGTCCCCCATATGGGACATTTGGAAATGAGAAATGCTCTGAGTGTAATACACATTGTATGTAACTTTAACATAAAAGTATATAACTTTTTATGAATTTATATAAGTGATTTAATAAAAATATGTAAATTAAATATAAATTCGCATAAGTTCATGAAAACTTATTTAATTTTATAAATTTACACGAATTTATATTCAATTTATATATCATTATAAATTCACTTATGTAAATTTATAAAAACTTAAAATTGTATATAGTATACACTGTATATCGGAAAATTTTCCTTTGGAAATAAAAAAATTTGGTGGCACTCTTTGTGTACACGTTTGGGTAAAATTTTGGATAAATATGAAATTGAATGGTAATTCTTTTTTAGATTTTTTCCCTAGTAAGATAGTATTATCGTTGCAATTATTATTTGTAAAGCTTCTAATTTTGATCAAAACAATAATGTGTCCTACTTTTTGTCACATTATATGCTTGAGTCAAAAATATTTTATTTTTTTGCATTTGATATTAAAAAAAAAAAAAAAAGCCGACAGATAAGTTTATTTACATAAAAAAAATTACTTTTTATTTTTAAAAGCAAAAAAATACTTTTTGCTCAACATCAGTGAGGCTGTTATTGATGACATGCTTCAAAAAAATTCGGAGGTGAATCATTTGAAAATTCTTTGCTTGGGAAGGTGGTAGAGCAGAGAGAGGAGGAGGGTTTCTTGGTGGTGGTTGGGGGGGGGGAGAAGATGGCGGCGAAAGAGGGAGGAGAAGGGTGACAGATGGATTTGAGTAATTCAGAGAATGATGAGAGAAAGGAAGAGATCTTGTGTTTGCATCTATAATTTGAAATTTGGTGTTAAAACATAAATTCTTTAAATATTTTTCGTTTAAATATAACATAAGAGTAAATTGATATGATTTCAAAAATATTAGAGATTAAATTGAAATTATTCAAAATCTAAACATGTAATTGATCATTGGGATAAAATTTGGGAGATAAAATTAAATTTTCTCTAAAAAAAATTATTTACTACGTTGTGTTTGATTAAGAGATTTAGAGAGATATTTAGAAAGATAAAAGGAAAATATGTGTGAAACTAAGTGAAATATAGATATATTTTATTCTCATTTCATCTACCTTTTCTCTCTCTCTTTTCAAATTATTTTCCAAAGTAAAATGTAAATATATATTATTCACCTAATTTTACACATCTTTTTTATTTTTATTTTTTTTAAATTCCTTCTCAAATCTCTAAATGGGGCGTGACTAGTAGTACACCTTCTCAGCAATAAGGCTAGCGAATACTTTTCAACAGATTAGCATATAACATTCACGATTTTGGAAAAAAGCAACTCTTTTTGTCATGAATTCCAATATAAGACTTGACCAATCCTACAACTCTTTTTGTCATGAATATACGGCTTGACCAATCCAACAAGACGTTTCTTCCACGTTGAAAACCAAAGCTACCAGCGGACAGAGGAAAACGACCGGAGCTAAGGTGCATGTATTTATTTGGTTCGAGCTAGTACTAAATTTAAATCAAATTAATTTAAATTTAGAATCAAATCAATCATGCATTGAAATTAAATCAAACTAAATTAATTTAAGAGAAATGCTATGTCCCCCAAATATTCTACCAAACCTCTTACATGGGTGAGACTCACACAAATCCACATATATGTGGGTCTCACACCCATGTAAAAGGTTTGGTAGAATATTTGATAAAATATTTGAAATCGCTACGATAACTCTTAATTTAACTAGAGTTGAAACCATTATACTATTATACTACAAATTAATGAATCAATTAATAATAATAAATGATTAAAATAAAAAAGTCTTGAATATTTTTTTAACAACACAAATAAAGAACAAAATATTAGTAAATATTGTATATACCAAAAAAATTTATGCGAATAAGCTAATATGAAAAAAATAAATACCCATGTATGTTAACTGCTAATGAGCCAATGGAAAATAAATCACTTGGTTTTATGAATTACTTGTCTAGATGAAGGTAAGAATTGAATTCTAATTAATCTTACACGCGGATCAGGGTCACTGCGGTAGTCCCTCATTGCAGTGCTAGCTTGCCGTACATGTAAAACGGCACCGTTTTACATTTTTTTCAAGTGAGGGTGACGGCCGTACGAACCATCACACTAATATTAGGTGGTATACTAAAGACACAAGGGGTTTGTAACCTATTTTACCTTTTACTTCATATTAAGGAAAGAATGAGCAGTTAAATTATGTCATTTTGATTATTTTTTAAGCAAACAATTCAAATAAATTTTAAATTAAAAATTATAATAAAGTAAAAAATACTCATTCTTTTTAGATTGCATTTTTTTCCCCTTTCAATTGCACTTTTGATGCATTTAAGCGAGTTTTGAAGTATTCAAAACATCTATAGTTTGTTTGATTTTAATTTCAAAATTAATATTTTAAAAAAGGGCAAATTATAAACACCCTCTCAAGGTTTTACTAAAATACGGATTTTCTCTTGAGGTTTGAGAAATTACATCCCGCCCCCTAAGGTTTATATTTGCATAATAAATTACCCTCTGAGATTTATATTTGGATAACAAATTACCCTCTCATTTGTTATGCAAATATAGACCTTAAGGGTCAATTTGTAATTTTTCAAATCTCAAGGGGAATTTCTATTTTAGTCAAACCTCGTGGGAGGTGTTGGTAATTTGCCCTTTAAAAAAATACAATTTAATTTGACAAAAATAAACATTAAAGAAGATATTTTAAAAATTTTAAAATTTATTCAACTTCAAAAAATATAAAGTTATATAAAAAAATAATGAGTGCTTTTTACTTTATTATAATTTTTTTTACTAACTAAGTCTATTTGAATTGTTTGCTTCAAAAATAATCAAAATGGCATAGTTTAACTGTTCATTCTTCCTCTAATAGGAACCATACAGTAAAAAGTAAAACGAGTTATAAACTCTACATCATCCCTTGTCTTCTAATAGGAACCATACAGTAAAAAGTAAAATGAGTTATAAACTCTACATCATCCCTTGTGTTTTTAGGATACCACCTAATATTAATGGGATAGTTGGTACTGCCTTCATCCTACAGTAATTAAAAACCCTTGAAAAAAAAAAATACAAAACGAAACACAGTGTCGTTTTACATGCACCACAGGCACTGCGGTGAGGGATAGGAATGACAACGGGGCGGGGCGAGGCCGGGGATCACCCTCCCCGTCCCCGATCCCCAATCCCCGAAGCTGCAAAACTCCCCGTCCCCGTCCCCGATCCCCGGCGAGGAACCCATCACTCCCCCCACCCCCGCCTCCTAACGAGGATCGGGTTTCCCCGGCCCCAGAAAATCCCCGTAACTCTCTCCCTCTCTCTCTCTCTCTCTCTCTTTCTCTGTTTTTAGCTCTCTCTCAATAATAAATCATCAACAACGACATGATTTTCATCAACAACAACATCATTTTCATTAACAACATTGAAAAATCTAGAAATCCCCTAGATGTTGATTTGTGATTATGTATCAATTTTAAGCAGAATATAACAATCCCAATCAAACAATCAAACAATCAAGACAAAGAGACACAACGATTTTAACGTGGAAAAAACCACAATTGGACACCTCCAACTGTGATAAAAAAACCACGGGCAACAGCCACAAGAACAATCCACTAAGAAGAATTAAAGGAATTACACAGGTATACTCTCAATTACCTAGCAAATCCACAACGCCTAATTGAACCAACCTCTATGTCCCTCTTCCAGCCCCATCTTCACCACGGAATTGTCTTTCTGATGAGCCACTCCGGATTCCACCAAAGCTTCAGGCACGAATTCTTCAGAATCCACAACTGAAGAACAACACTCTCTTTTGTAGAACAAAACACAACCTTTGATGTACTCTCTTTAGAACATGAGTTGAATGCCAAATAAAAACATCAAAGAAAAACTAGCAAAATCTCTCCAGATATAAACCTTAAGATCCAAAAATAAGA
>NW_021024921.1:734095-746822 GCF_004153795.1 Camellia sinensis | reverse complement strand
CCAAATTTTTTTTTGAAACGTCATAAGATTTAAATAACAATAACTTGCTAGATAAAATTTTAACTACTAATTAGGAACTTTTAAGTTCTTACAAAGCCAAAGTCCAACGACAAAATAAAATTACAAGTTCACACACAACGTCACAACATAGTTTAATCCTAAAACAAGGGATAACAGGATTTTATTCTGATAAAATCTTGACTCTAAGTCAGCCAAGGTTCGATATTGGCAGCAGCTCCAATTTCAGCCCCAGTCCCTTCTTCGACAAAATCTGGCAAGAAACGCCAGGGCAACAAAATATATGCCATGAGTTTTGCAACACAGTAAGAAAACGTAACCAACCTACCATTCTTTTTAAGAGAAAAATAATAAGATTCTAAACAGGAGATAACAATATAATTGTACACATAATTTACAACCATTAGAATAATTTTAGTAATTTTAATAAATTAGGTGACACTCGAAATCTCACCAAAGAGATTTAACTTACCAACCACTAAGCATGACAATGGTTAATTTGAAAGCCTCCCTTGGTCAAATATTTAAGTGTTACCAACCGTAACTACCAGGGATGCCCACGTCCGGAGTTATATACCCAAGTAGTGGCATCCGTGGTCTGCCCCAAGGAAACGGTCTGCCAGGGGTAAGTAACCTCCCTGCGTGCCACCTGCGCATCCACCCTTATTCCAAAACCGAATACCGAAAAGGGTTCAAATAAGTCCCGTGCCATCTTAGAGTTTCGCAACACAATTTACGTGGGAATTCTCAAAGCCAGGGCTCACCCTGAATACCCGGTATTAACCCTTCATCAGTAACTCATTATATACCGTTAATCCTTTTGGTTAATTTATATATTAAACACAAATTATTCAAATCTCAATCACCAATAACATTATACCAACTAAAGAAAAACTCCCAACATAAAATATTATGCATGTCACCCAATAATAGTTCAATGTACAAAATTTAGTAAACAATTACTTAAAACCATGGTATGAACATAATAACTTAAATACAAGAAATAAACCATAAATGCACACCTGCACAAATTTTTGATTTACTAAATTAGACTAATATAATATGAAAGTGGTGATTTTATCCTGCCCTCAAAAATTTTCAGAATATATATATTGCAAGTAAAATTTTAAATACATTACTTATACAACTCTAAAATTCATATCAATCTACAAACTAATCCATAAACATGTTATGGTCATTTTTCAGAAAGCATTTTCCAAAAATAAATTATAAATAATTCTTAAAAATTCCAAGGGTGTTTAAGACACAGATTTGTCACATTTCCTTATATTAATTCCATGCTTAAATTTATAGATCAAACCCATAATCTAAAAATTTATCATGAAACTAGACTTCTCAAATTTCATCTTTTAGTTAGATATTACAAGATTTGGCTTAGTATAAAATTTTAAATAAATTTTCAAATACATGATAAAATCTGTCACACAGTTTCAGATTTAGTTAAAAATTTGTATAAATTCGTAGAAAGCTCAAACATTGTTTTCAAAAACTTCTGGATAAACTAGACATCATTATCAACAACTTTGTAGAAGAAATCATCTCGAAATTCTGAGTATAAAATTATCTAAAAATTCGAGTAAACATGCTGGCAGATTCAAAACAGTTTATTCTCAACACAGTTTCAGATTTAGTTAAAAATTTGTATAAATTCGTAGAAAGCTCAAAACGTATTTCCAAATATTTCTGGACAAACTAGATATCATTATCAACAACTTTGTAGAAGAAATCATCTCGAAACTTTGAGTATAAAATTATCTAAAAATTCGGGTAAACATGCTGGCAGATTCAAAATAATTTATTCTCAACACAGATTCAGATTTAGTTAAAAATTTGTATAAATTCGTAGAAAGCTCAAAAATTATTTCCAAAAATTTCTGGACAAACTAGACATCATTATCAACAACTTTGTAGAAGAAATCATCTCGAAATTTTGAGTGTAAAATTATCTAAAAATTCGGGTAACAGGTTGGCAGATTCAAACAGATTATTCTCAACACAGCTTCAGTTTTAATTAAAAATTTGTATAAATTCGTAGAGAGCTCAAAAATTGTTGCAAAAATTCCTGGATGAACTAGACATAATTATCAACAACTTTGTAGAAGAATTAATATCGAAATTTTGAGTATAAAATTGTCTAAAAATTTGGGCAAACATGTTGACAGATTCAACACAGTTTTAGACAATGTATCAAATGTACATAATCTGAAAAATTTTAATTATATAAAAAAAATGAGAGGGTTGAGAGGGTTTTCTTACTTAGTAGTAGGATTGAAATGGAATAATGAAATGGTAGGAAAATATGCAATCTCAATCTCCTCCTCTTCTTCCACCAGAATTCCCTCTATGTGGATGTAATGGTTTATGCTTAGTCTAGAAATATGAACTCTCTGTGCAGAAATATGAACTCTACTAGATGCAATTTAAAGATTCCCTCCGAGGTTAGCTCTCTCTCTCCCACTCTCTCACACATTTTTTTTTTTTCAAAAAACTCCATTCCCTTTCTCCAATTTCTAAGAGCAAGCTTTCCCTAAATTTTATAAGCTTTTCCCTAAATTTTTTAAGCTTTCCCTAAATTTTATAAGCTTTTCCCTAAATTTTTTAAGCTTTCCCTAAATTTTATAAGCTTTTCCCTAAATTTTTTAAGCTTTCCCTAAATTTTATAAGCTTTTCCCTAAATTTTTTAAGCTTTCCCTAAATTTTATAAGCTTTTCCCTAAATTTTTTAAGCTTTCCCTAAATTTTATAAGCTTTTCCCTAAATTTTACAAGCTTTCCCTAAATTTTATGGCTATCCTAAATTCTAAAAGATGGTGGATTTGGTAGGAACTGTGGGTTGTTTGCCCACGGTTTGTTTGTTTGTATTTATTTATTTATTTATTTATTTATTTTTTTTGTGTATTTGTAGGGGTTCTGAAAATTGATACCCTAAGATTTTTTTTAAGGTATTTAGTAAGAATAATTATTATATTGAATCCTAATTAAAATAATTTATAAACAACAAATATTGAACACCCACAAAATTATTATTCTTGATAGGGTCTTTGTTAGTGATAGGATTTGGTTAATTTAAAACTAATTAATTAATTAATTTATTTATTTTCTTTCAAGAATAATTTAAATATGGGTTTTCACAATGCCGTTGCCGACTACGCCATCGGAGGAGGAGGAGACGAAGAGAAGAGAGAGAGTGAGAGAGAGAGAGAGACAGATCAGACGGGAGAGTGAGAGAGACATATCAGAGGGGAGAGTGAGAGGAGAGAGAGAGATAAAATGAAAGACAGATCAGAGGGGCATTAGAATTAGTAAAGGGGACTTTATATGTATATAAATGAATGGAGGGTATAACGGTAATTTTATTTCGGGGAGAACACGGGGTCGGGGACGGGGCCGGGGACGGGGCGGGTCCGGGGCTGTCAAAGCTATCCCTGTCCCCGGCCCGGAACTGTTCGGGGATTCAATTTCAAATACCATCCCTGGCCCGTCGGGGGTATTTTTCGAGGAAAAACCACTCTTATCGGGAATGGGGAGTTGGGTCCCCGTCGGGCCGGGTTTAAATTGCCATCCCTAGTGAGGGATTACAACAGCCAACCTACATAGAATTGTATTCAATATATGTACAAGTTCCAATCTCAAGTTGATTCGATTTTTTTTTTTTAATTATAGCTTAAGCCTAATCAATCAAATCCTAACAGATTAATACATTTTAAGACTCATAATCACGACCGACCCCCAAATTTCTCATATCTGGAGATTTTGTGGGACCATGGCAAGGGCCCTCAAATGAAAACAAAAGGGGTTTAAGGGATGTGGAATCGAAGGATAGCTCAATCGAGTGTATTGTGTCGATCTATATTTGTGTGGAAATCTTAGTACACCACGGTTGCAATTGAATGTGGAAATGCAAGCCTCAACTGAGCAATCATCAAAGCAGCATCAAACACCTAATGCATGGAACACACCAACTAGAATGCTAACTGATCTTGAGCTATGGCCAAAATTGGCCATTGTTTCCCCACTGCCGGCAAATGAAATGATAATGACAAATAAACTTGGCTCACCCAATGTTGATCAAAGGAGAGAAGTAATTGGCACCAAGCAATAGAAAAGTGTTGAAAATGTGCGAGCTTGTAGAAATGAGGATTTGGTTGAACTACATATGGAAGACACACAATCTGGCAAGGGTGAATGTCTTGATGGTGATACAACTGCTATATCAGGTAAGCCTCTACAAGCTTGGAGCTCTTTCCTTAAACAAGAGATTAACAAGGTGTCAAAAATAAAGTATAAAATAGGTGCCCAAAAGATTGAGAACCTAGTAGATGGCATGTACAATGTCCCTATAGAGATCTCAAAAAAAGGCTTTTCTCATTGGGAAAATGCCTTGGTTGGATACTTCATTGATAAAAGATTCTCTTTCCATTATGCAAAAACTTGGGCGGAGAAACTTTGGGGAAATTTGTTTGAAGATGTTGTCTCCATTGATAATGGGTTTTTTTATTTTTAAAGTAAAAAGTGAAGAGGCTATAGACAAAATTTTGGAAGATGGCCCCTATTACATTGGGGCTAGATTGATTGTTGTTAAAAAATGGCAACCTGGACTAAAACTAACAAAGTGTGAATTTTCAAGTGTGCCGTTGTGGGTGAAGTTGTATAATGTTCCTTTGGAGCTTTGGACTGAAGAAGGCTTCGGTTACATTGCTAGCATCATGGGAACTCCTCTTTATTTGGATGAGCCTACATTCAAGAGAAGCAGACTTACGTTTGCGAGAATAAGTATTGAAGTGCCAGCAAATAAAGAGATTCCTGGGTTTTTCAAAATAAATCTTGGTTATGGTGACCCATATGAGATTCAAGTTGAGGTTCTATGAAAGCCTCAAAGGTGTGATGTTTGTAAGACTTTTGGTCATACCACTAATTTGTGCCCTCAGAAGCCAAAGACTTTGAACCCTCCATCTTCCAAACAAGAGTGGAGAGTCAAGGAGACTAACATACAAGTTCCAACTAAGTGGGAAATGGTGAAGAAAAAAGGGAGAGATGATGGGCAAGGTTCAACGACAGTGATAAACAAAGAGGGAGAGACGCAACGTTTCACCCCATCAACATCTAATGCTTTTGATGTCCTCGAATCATGTGATATAGGAAAGTTGGGGAATGGAGAATTAAATCAAGAGTTGTTGTGTCAAACGAAGAGCCTAAAAAGAAAAGGGAGTCCATCTCCAAGTGATCCCATTAATGGAGAGACTACAAAGGAGGATAACAGAAGAAAACTCAAAGCGAAACTTCATTACTTGAAGAGTGCTAGAGGGAAATTTTGAATCCTTTGTTGTGTATGTTGTGTTTGTCATCTATAGGCTTAGTTTGTTTCTTTTGAGGGAGTAGTTTGTTTTTGTTTATGTTTATTCTCCCTACAAAAGATGTGTATTGAACTCCATTGTATATCTTTCTTTTTTGGTTATAATATGACTTGCTTATCCAAAAAAATAAAAAATAAAAAAAAATAATCACGACCGACTGAACTATAAAGTTACTAAAGCAATGGCTTTAAGCCTCAAGTTAAGAAAGGCCCCAAACTACCAAAAGTCATAATTTACTCAATTTTTCCCATAAGGTTGACTTTGAACCGTCACAGCACAGTAAACGCGGTCGTGGAAAATCAGTTGCAATGGGTGAGAGCTCTCGACCAAAGTCACTAGAATTGGATTATGCAGGTGAGTATATCAATTCCTTCGGTGATCGACGTTTCTTTGAAACACGGTTCACACTGTGGAGTTTTGAATCTCTACAGGATTACAATTGCACCCCAATACAAGATGCTAGCCTGGGAAAATATTTTGGAATTCCAGTTTCACTATTTGCCAAAAGAGTTCAGTGTGAACACCACTGTCGATGTCTTTTTCTCATGGTTACCAAAGCCCGATCTGTTAAAATGCAGCGGCAATACCCTCATGTCAGCGAGCCCCAAGTTAGGCAGCGTTTGCAAACTGAGATTGATCAAATGACTCATCGACTTATTAGGCACTCACGCATAGAGGACGCAAAGGCAGAGTTGAAGACACATGGATCGAACCTAGCATCTGCTATCAAGGCTATAATGGAGGATCCTGCATTGGTGTCGGACCTTGACCTTTCAGATTACTCAGACTCGGAGGTTGTTGATTTGAGAGAGGATTAGGAGAGCTGGAGATGTGTATGACATAGTAAGCGTAGTGTTGTAAGATGCCATCTTGGTACGTAACGACTTAGAAAGTAACAAACCATCAAGTTGTGATCACCATTTCAACTGTGCATGCGTTAATGTTTTTATAATTTACGCTTTCCTGAAGGTATTTTTTTTTGTCAATGTTATTGCCCGAAATCAGACAAGGTATTTTGTTGGTATGATGACAAGGTAATTTTATTTTTTCAATGTCATTGACCGAAATCAGAAGCTATCATTAATCTATGTTTTTCCATGAGCTCATGCTCTGTGATTCGTTGAATATGGACAATAAGGTTTACTTGTCAGATGCATTGAATGAAATCACAAGCTATAATTGCAATAAAAAAGTGTGCACGACCGGCCAATGGTCTCATACACTCTAATATCAACATGGGCAAAAATGTTTTGTTTTTTCAAACACAACGGTTGTATGAAAGCATACGCTGTGGGGTCAACCTATGCATTAGCGTTTTGAACAACATCACGCATGTGTCATTCGTTCAATATTTGCCCATGATTTTCTTCGTCCACCTTATTGAATGAAATCACAGGCTACTATTGGCCAAACAAAGTACCATGGGTAAATAGTAAGACACAGATGATATGAACTGCATAGCTTGTATTGGACACAGTAAACAATAAAACTGTTTTCCATATGAATAAAATTATGTGAAAACAAATCCCACAAGCAAAATTAAGTGTTTCAACAGCAAAACTCCACCATGCCTATCAAGCAGTGGTTATGTGCTTCCATGTGTGGTGGATTGACCCTGATGTTCTGTGAATGGAAGTCCAACATAACTCATGTATGCACTGATATGCTTTGATGGAAAGTCAACGGGGTAGGGATTACGACAACAATATGGGCTGCAACTATAGTGTGTACGGGGCGCAATTGTAATCTATGGGCTATGAAGCACATATACTTCAAAAAGGGAGACGTATCCGTATCGGATACTTATTGGATATCGATATTCCTTGGATACTCATGGATACGTATCAGACTTAAAAGTATCGGATACTTGTTAATTAATTGTTATTAATGTTGGAATATCGGATACTTAATTTTGAAGTATCAGATACTCGAAGTCACATATTACTTGTAATACTTTGTTTAGTTATTTGGTGAGAAGAATATAGTGAGAGTTAAAGTAATAGAATTTGTCAAATTGATGTATCGTTATTGGCTCTCTCACCTTGCTCTCACTTTCTCAATCTCTCACGTTTCTTCTCTCTGCTCTCGTTCTTTTTATGGTATTGGCATGTAAGGATGATGTTTAATTTGCATTTGCATTTGATTTTACTTTTAGTTTTGGATGTTTTTGTGAATGGTTGAAGCTCTTAGCTTAATAGGAATCCCTCTATTTATTTATTAATTTGCTTTACGCTTTATTTTCATGCATATTACATTATTAAAATTATAAAAAATAATTTTTTTTTAAAACATATCGCCGCCGTACTTGTATCTTAGCCTGTTGGGATGCAAGTGTTATAACACCCAATGGTTTGGCAATTTCCACTTCTTACAACCAACACATGGTTGTCACAAACAAGTTGGCCACTCAATTTCGATATATATTGAGTGGCCAACTGCACATGAATGAAGGAATTAGTGAAGTGTAAGTATATTAATGTGTATGCAACAATTGGATAATCGCATACAAACATAGGAATTAGTAAATTGCAAGTATTTTAAAGTGTTATGCGTGACAAGTGATGAATATGTACGTGGTCCATTTAAGTATTCTCTGTAACAGTACTGTGTCATTAAATTGATGACAAACATTGAATGCAAATAATTTAGTTGGCCGCACAATTGCCCAACCAGTGGTCACAAATGAGCATGGTAGGGTGTAGGTGCAATACGTTTTGCCCGAACATTGAACGGATTATAGCCATATTGTCCCACCATGAACCTGCATGCCTTGCAAACTGCATATGGAAAATATACCGTAACAAACTTGAAATGACTTACTCATTCATTTATATTGACAATTGTTTAAAACATATTTGGTGAGTTACCTCACGCATGTTGATAGGATCATCCACAATCCCTTTACATTGTTTGATCCAGTCATGCCTAATCTGTTCATCAAAACAAAACCAAATCAACTGAGTTACCCATCATGTTTGGAACAAAGAATGTAAAACACCAAGTACTTACAAGAAGATATTGACTGGTCCCCTTGGTCAACGAGGGGCATCAGCCGTATGAGTTGTTGCCATCATGTATGGGAAACAAAAGCACCTCACACCTGCTTTCAACATAAGTCCGAAAATAAAGTTGTCAGCATTTTCATTTCAGTACACACAGTAATGAAACTTGCCCTAGACCATACTTACATGACGGCATGTCAACAATTATAAGCATGATAGTTCAAGCTGGAGTTGCTTTCATAACTATTTAAATTATGAATTACAACAATTATATGTAATACTCTCTGTTTTTGTATAAAATAAAATATGGTCATGATGATTTCTGAACTGTAAAATCTGACCATTTGGTTAGTTTCCCTCACTCTCATTGTGCTTTCTTACCATTAACATGATGCGGGAAAAACATGGCCAGTGAGACCGGGAAAGAACTTGTCCACAAAGTTGGACCCTTTTTAGTTGCACCTATCACAGAAGCAGTTGCACCGACATGGTCAGCATAAATATGTTTTCCCCTAAAATGATGTGTACCACCTATGCATATGTTTGTAAAGTGTAATGGTAACCAAAATTCTCTGTCTCCCTCTCCCTCCTCCCTACACACAATACGGATTGTCTTCAAAATTAGAAAAACTTAAAATATTTTGGTTGAGCCCCTACTACCGCAACTTATGAAATAAAAGAAAACTGACATGATACAAATTAATGGATATTCAGTGGGATGTAAATTGGGTACACGTATATTCTGGGAGGGGTTCAATGGTTTTCATTTTCCATTTACCCATTTCATCAGACAACTGATGCGCATAGAAAAAGGGGACTCCAAACATAAGGGCCATGTACTTGAATGTCAACAATTGTGAAGGTCAGAGAGACGGACAGTTTGACAGTGAGGGATGGATTACCATAAATATAGAGGGTGGCTTTCAATTTAGGCTTGAAACGTCATCTTGGAGCACCGCAATAGAGTCAGGAGAGAGACACCGGCGGCATAGAGTTAGGGCACCGAAAGGAGATTAGTGAATGGAAAAGGCGATAGAGTAGAGGAAAGGAGGACGGTCGGGTGACAGCCACAGAAATGCGTAGAGCTGTGTAAATACTGAACATGGTGGAACAGGACGAATAAGTTAAAACGAGGTCATTTCGTTTATTACAAGGTGCAATGCCCATGTTGCGGTAATAACGTGTAACCTGTCCAACACCCTTGTATGTGTCTTTGGTTTTAATTTTTTTTTAAATTGAGTTTCTCGCTTTTTGTATTATTTGGTTTTTTGATAATATTATCAAGATTGTAGTTTGGGTTTTACATTTGCAGATGCATGTTACTTAAATGTATGTAGAAAGTAATTTACATGTCATAAGTCTATTGAAGAAATAAAGGAATACGCATGACAACCCAAAAAAAAAGTATTCAATTTTCTTTATTGTTTTGTATTTTTGTTAATTTTGTAATGATTTTTTCGACATAAAAAATCCCACAAATTTGTAAGTGTGTGTATGTAACATGTATATGCACATTTGATAAACAACTTCTTGTCTATTTTTTGTAACAGGAAAATCCTTCAACTATCCCGCATGTCCAATGCAGCGCCCATTGCAAAGATGAACATAGTGTCATGTTGTCTGATCCGAGTTAGCAGACTCAAACTTGCGAACTTGCCCCGCCCCCCCAAAACAGACTCCACTTTAGTCACGACGCAGGCAGTGAGAGAGCATTGAAGCCACACCAAATGCTGTAACGATAGCATTGAACCCACACTAAATGTTATGGTAATAACAACTTCAGCCTAACCTCCTCACAAACTACGCTACGGCTAGTAGGTTGGGTGAAGGAGTTTCGCTGTTGGAAGCTGAGGTCTTAACCCTCACCCGTTTACGAAGAGCGATATAGCCTTGGGTTTTTGTGCACAACTTCAAAGATGAAAAAAGAAGCGATGCTCAATAATGTATGACCCAACCCCATTTGTTTGTATAGGTAAGTTGGGTGGGATAAAAAAAGAAACGGTGCTCAATAATGTACGACCCAACCCCATTTGTTTGTATAGGTAAGTTGGGTGGGATGAAAAAAGAAACGGTGCTCAATAATGTACGACCCAACCCCATTTGTTTGTATAGGTAAGTTGGGCGGGATTGTTAGTGAGGGAATTATTAGTTAGGGGACTGGTATTGATGGGACTAAAACAAATATTGTTAGTTTGATAACCACTGCCCTAGCACAAACACAATATTTGTGGATTCACAATACCTTGGGATTATGATACCCTCCATAGATGGGATTAGTAGTCCCCCATGGGAGATGGTATTAGAAAACCAATCCCTTCGATTTACAGGTAGATCTGTTGGTTTGGCCCCTGTTATCCTACGTAATTTAGTTACTGTACTTCCGTAGTAATGAATTTTCTGTATCAGCTTGTTTGTACTTATGCCATCGATATGTCCTATACTATACCAAAATAATTTATGCCTAATTTCGCATGTAACATTTTTGTCGTAACAATCCAAAAATCACTAAAGACCACCCAAAAGCCTAATAATATGTATAATAACCAAATTTAATAGTATAATAATATGTATACCAAAGTAAATTATATTTGTGCAGTCTACCATGGTACCTCTTACTCCTATCTATGAAAACAAAATTAACTATTACTAGTCCACTGGTTATCAGTATAAATAAGTATTTTGTTATAATTCTCTAGCTAATAATCTCTTTACATCCACAATGGATGTGTTAGTGTTAGCTGTTAATTTTTGGCCAACAAGGTTTCTTGTTTGGTGCTGCAGTGCAGCTGCTAAGGGCAATGTTAGTGACCAAAGTTAGTGTCCGATGTTATATTGTCTGTTAACTGCAGCTAGCGTTTTACCCACCTAGGGAGAGAAAGGAAACTACTGTAGGGAAGTCCTCCCAAACATTCGGCCGAAAGTCCCCCTAGATGCCTCGCCGGAAGTCCACCTTGACGTCTGGACCCTTCAATAAAATAAAAACAAAAAAAAAAAATTTGGGTCTGACTGGTTGACTAGCCAGACACCGGTTGGTGAACTGCAAAAATTTTTTTTTTTTGGGCTTTTTTACTTGTTCTGATTTTTTTCCCGCCTTCAAATTTTTTATTAAATGAAATTAATTATTTACTTTATTTATTACATATATATATATTTATTATTTTTGTAAGACACAGACCTTAATACACCCCTTAACACATCAATTGTATCACCATTCACACACTACATGTTGCGGACTGTTTGGAAAGTGAAATTTTAACCTACTTTACGCTAGGCCTTGTTTGGGACATGTTTTTTTTGTAACCTTTTGGATTTTTGGGTAAAATATGATGTTAAAAAAATTATTATGTTTGTGATGACTTTTTTAGTTTTTTACGAAAAGATATGCAAAAAATAGAGAGAAAATGAAATCTTTGACTTTTTTGTATAGGTTGTTGGTTTTTTTTTTAGTGATTTTTTGACAAAAAAAAAAAAACAAAATAAGCTAAAATAACTAATAAGACAAAATGTCACATCAAACCTATAATCAATTCATTTTTTCTCTCACAAACATCATATCCAACTACAAAAAAATTCAATTATCTTCCGAAACACAAAAATTTTAATATATAAATATTAAAAAACTAAAATAACCTACTAAAATAACAACTTCCCAAACACCCACAAAATGTATAATGTAATGTCACGTACGTTTCCGTTTCCCTCCCAAAGTTGGAACAAAAACCAAACACAACTGCAAACGCAAGAACACGCTATGAAATCCCACCAAGGCAGTACTATTTTATCATGACCCATTGGCCGTAGCCTTTTAATCTCACCAACTCATTTCCATTTCCACATAGAATTAGGTCACTTGCTCTCCATCATTCTTTCTCCATTTGGGTTTTTGTTGTCCATCTCCACACTCACACACACACACAACACACTCTCTCTCTCTCTCTCTCTCTCCATTTCGACTACACCAGCTCGCCGACAGTAACACTCACCCATTTTGTCCGGTATGTGTCAGTCTGTCTCTTTTTTCTTTAGGAGCACATTAGTATTATGACTTGTTTGTGTTCCATTCGCACGACGCATATTCTTGTAAACTATTAATACTTTTCATCGTTAGTTCGTTGAAAACTATACGTAACGATTAGGTATACAAAATACACGGGTGACAAACTGATATTACGATTGACGAGTTCCATTGTGATTATAACTGCTGCATGAACTGTGTTGGTTGAGCAGCGTAGCGCGGTTTTTTATTTCTCTGCATTAATGTAAGTTGGGTATGGCTGCTCTTGGGTTGAATGTCTGATGTGGCCCTATTTGAAGTCTGCGTATTGTTTGTTTGT
>NW_021024921.1:693805-720839 GCF_004153795.1 Camellia sinensis | reverse complement strand
AGGCCAAATATAAGTTTGGCGGGCTTGGCAAAGATGATCGACAACCGAGCAACCGAAACCGAATATAATATATTACGATATATATAAAAATATTAAATATACATATAAATTATTAGTCATTACATGATATTAAAGTAATTTAGATTATTAAACCATATTGAATATATATTATATATGCAAATAATATAAAATCATACTTTTTTTTATTTATATTTTTATTTTCACTCCTAAATTGTAAGAACTATTATAGCGGCATCTCTCTTATATTATATAAATTATGTGTTTTAATGGTATTAATGATTTTTTATATAAAAAAAATATAAATAGAGTCAATATTTAATAATTTAATAAAGCAACTGCACCCAAAAAAAAAAAACTGAAATTCATTTACAATTCGGGCAATTCGGGGTTTAACTTGGGTCGGGCCTGAGCGGGCCTGGGCAGGTCTCAGCACAACTTGGGCTAGGCATGGATAACCTCCCAACCTGACCGAATCCGCCCAAGTTGCACCCATAGCAAAACACATACAAATATCGTGGTCATGAAGTGGTTAGTCACACCAACCAACATGACAAAAGGTTTCTTGTACGCATTGGTACGTTAAGTTGAGTCAAATATCAACACATCACCAAACTTTGCATAGTCAGCCCGTGATTTCGAATCTGTCCATAACAGATTTTGTAACTTGTTATCCTTACGCACATCATACTTGTAAAAAAAACATGGGTCAACATCAAGTTTTGCACATAGGTAAACCAAAGTACCCTGCGCATCACCATCCTCAACTTCTGCTCTACGTTCGGCTTGAATGTGGTTGTGCAGATCTGTACGGATGAAACCAACATTCTCATAACACCCGAATTGATTTACCATATAGTCCATGATTTGGCTAGTCTTCACACTGACGTTGCGCATGGCCATTACTTGAGCTTTGTCAGCGCTGTTTAAACCCCGATGTGACCTCAGATGCATCACACAGTGTTGTTCCGCCAATTCATGGTTGTGGTCTGCGATGAAGTGAGTCACAACATACTTTCCCCCTTCACCATCCTCTGGATCGTACCGTATGCAAAATTGTGCTTGGTAACCTACTCTTGTTAGTGCCTTGAGAGTTTTTCTCTTCTCTGCAACACGGTCCAAGTATTTTGGTAATCTCTAACCTTCCCTTGAACATAACCATAGCCTACTAACAACCTTTCCCTGTTCATTTATGTTAAATCTAGATTTTCGTACACTAAATCCCTTGGCTTTAGCATACGCATTGTAGAAAGTTTCTCTATCTTCGACTGAATCAAATTTCTATTCCAGAACAGCACGTTCAACCTCACCAACAATGTCATCGCCATGAGCATCGTCAACCATTTGTTGTTTCATATCGGCTTGGCCATCTTCAACGTTTATGTTGGTTGGTTCTTCATTGCACAGACTAGCTTCACAACCATAACAACGTTTTGCTCGACTTTCATTGATCAAATGAATGTCATCTGCTTTATTTGGAATGTTATAATCAACACCTTTACTTTTAACTTTGCCTAGGGCCATACTGTACATGATATTAGTACAAACAATTACTTGATGACTGAAAAATGTTAACACAAACACAAACATGACATTTTAATACGGTTGGATTGTTTGTGCAAACACAAACACTCGATTGAGAAAGAAAGAGGTTACTTGGTGATGGAGGGGTTTCGGTTTGAGCGAAGCGTAGAGGGGTTGAAGTTAGTATAAGGGTTTAGTTGAGGGAAAATTGCTGAAGTGAAAGGTTTGAGAGAGAGAGAGAGAGAGAGAGAGGGAGAGATAGCTCCATACCTGATATCTAGTTGGAGAGAAAGAAAGAGGTTACTTGGCGATGGAGGGGTTTCGGTTTGAGCGAAGCGTAGAGGGGTTGAAGTTAGGATAAAGGTTTAGTTGAGGGAAAATTGCTGAAGTGAAGAGGTCAGAGAGAGAGAGAGAGAGAGAGAGAGAGAGAGAGAGATAGCTCCATACCTGATATCTAGTTGGAGAGAACGCCTTCACTTCAGCAATGGAACCCCACATAGCCTTGTAGTTTCGTTGTTGCTGGAAATCAAGAGTTACACTGTTCCTTACAGAGCTTCGTCAATGGAACCTAGTAGGGGCTTGTCGTTGTTAATGGAAATTAAGGATTACATACTCAATTTTACAGAGATGAAGACAGAGAGAGAGAGAGAGAGAGAGAGAGAGAGGAAAATGGGATACAATCATGCAAATAGGAGGATTAACCGGTTGCCCTAGTTTCACATTTTTTACAATTAAACAATTCAATAGTCTTTATTAATTATTATAATCTAACGGCTAAAAATTGGGTTGCATATGGTGTGCAACCTTAAGAGGGTTACACACTTAAATATCTCCCTGTATTATATTGCTTAATTTTTAAACAAGTAGTGATTATGTTGTGAATGATGACAAAATTCATGAAAATCATGGTTGCAAGTATGTAATTTGATCTAAATTTTACTTTAATTCTTATAATTTAGTTTAGTTTTAATTTGGTTGTTCAATCTAAATTTTTGTTATTGTTTGCATCTTCACCTTAAAAATTGACAAGTATCAAAAAATTATTAAATTTTAACTTCTAAATTAGAAGAAAGAATCAAATTAAAACCTTAAAAAAATTAATAAGCAAATAATTATACATTTTTTAAATATTTTGTATTTATATATGATTACTAGATTTAAAAAAAACGACACATCGCAACCTGCAACCTGATTTCAATATGAAGGTGCAAATTTGTTTTAGGGAAAATCACATTAAAAAAAAATAAAAATTCTCAGAAGTTTAATCCTGATAATAACGATACGTTTGGAATGCGGGTTGAGTTTTTAATTTTTTGACTTTTTAAATATTTTTGTCGGGTTAAAAGTATTGTTTGGGATAAATTTTTTGATTTTTGTGAGAGAAAAAATATGATTATAGATTGGATTGATATTTTGTCCTATTTGACCAAAATAACTTATTTTATCTTATATAATTATTTTAGCCCAAACTAATATTCCAAATGGGGCCTAAATTAAACCCCATATTTTTAATTCTTTCGTATCAATCTTTACATTTTTAAATCTATATAATAAAGTAGGATGATTTTAAATTTGTCTTACACACGTTTATCCTACTATGACATTTGGACGGTTTAGATTTATTCAAATTATAAAACAACGGCTGAGATATATTTTTTAAAAAATATCTTACATGTACATTTTCTATTTTCCCGCTTCTCTCTCTTACTTTTTTCTTTTCTCACCCATCCTTCCATGATCTCATGATCCCACCTTCCTCTCTCTTTTCTTTTTATTTTTTTTATTTTTTCCTGTTTTTATTTTTCTCTCTATTTGTTTATTTTTATCTTTTTTGTTCAATATATTTTACATATATTTCCATACAATGAATGTATGTCCGTAATACATTAGGACATTATGGGCATACCTACAATTTCCATATAATCATATAAGCAAAAGTAACATTGTATGTATGCCCGTGAAAATTGTATTTATGCCAAACACATCTATCTATCTGGCTATATATTATATAAGTAGAAGCGAGTTTTCGTGGGAAGTTTTGTGAAAATTCTAAAATTTTATAATAAATTTGTGATTTTATCAAATTAAAAAATAAATTTAAATAATATTAAAATTACAATTATATTCTAATCTTAACATTATTTATATTGGGCTTAAAGGCACGGACATACGATAGTGAAGAGACAATTCAGACA
Organism: Camellia sinensis; assembly: GCF_004153795.1. Lineage (NCBI taxonomy): Eukaryota > Viridiplantae > Streptophyta > Magnoliopsida > Ericales > Theaceae > Camellia > Camellia sinensis. Next base: position 717,102 of record NW_021024921.1, on the reverse strand, counting down.
ATCCATCCATGTACAGTATCTTGTTTAACAGGGAGAAATATCTGATAGCACATAGCGCATATGGCGCTATCTACCTCACTCTTGAAAAATTTATCATTAAAATTGACCACACCAAGCCTCCGTTTGGGAAGTGGGTTGGCTTTTTGGTTTTTTGGTTATTTTAGCCTGGGCTTAAAAGCTTGGTTTGGGAAGGACTTTTTGGCTTTTTGACTTTTTTGAGTTTTTTTGTGAGAGAAGAATGTAATGACTTATGTTAGCGTGTGCCACCACCATTGGATGTGATGGTTTTCTCAGTCTCATGTCTACCGACTAAAATGCCCTCTATTTTGTTTTTTGTGAGCCTAAAATAGTCAAAAAGGCAAACCTGACACACCATCATTCCTTGACCCAACAACCATACATCCCAAATCAACAACCTCCTGCCAATTATTAAGCATCAATCCACTATCTATCCCTCCCATAGAACCACCATCACCCATACACTCCCCACTCATAATGTGGCTGAATGCGCTCAACCTATCTCCATTTATTATTTATTTTTATTTTTATGTTCCACGTCCAAATCCTAACCATATTTAAATATATTAAACCTTAACCATTTTCTCATCTTATTTTTAATTTTCATATTGTAAACAAACTTTAAAAAAATAAAACAAAATTTTTTTTTTTTTGAAAAAAGATCTCAAAATACGCAGCAAATTTTTTAAAATCATTTTCTTAGCTTATTATATTATTATTGTTATTATTATTATTATTATATCTTTCCTGAACCCCTTAATTTCTCTGAAATATTTTGAAATTTTAGTTTGTCCTCGCTCTAAACACTATATTTTCAACTTGTAATTATCTCTTTTTATCCAAAAAAATTCCCCACCTAAAAAACACAAAATAAGATCTTGTTTGGGAAACAAATATTTAATTAATTTTATTAAAAACCTGACAGATAAAAAACTCAACATCTAACTTATGCTTAGAACATCAAATTTTAATTTTTTACTAAACATTAAAGTGCCAAACCACAATAAAAAGAGACCCGGTAGTCCAGTTTTTATTTTTTAATTGTCTGTATACCAATTTATCTAATTCTCATAGAATTTTTTAATCCACCCTTTTAAATTTTAACCTAATAAAAAGTTGGCCCTAAAATAAATTCAAATAACAAACCAACACTAACCCTCACCTTAATACACATTAATAGATAATTTTCAAAGAAAAAGCACAAAACCACACTCTTAATACCACCACTTAATCCACCTCAACACGATTCATATAACCAGATTCTCACCCACCAATTAATTAAATCCACTCAATCCAACACTGTTCAAGAATGTTACCTCACCTGAACCCCCCAACATAGGCATTCCATTCCTAACCCCTAAGAACGCGAAATAATCCTTCACATACACAAATGACCCACTTGCTAATAATCCATAACACTTAAATAAACCTCGATGACCCTCACCCGATTGACAATCTTTAAAAGACACTTTGATAAATTATTAAGATTCAATTCAACTTAAATAACCCAAATCTCATTATAAATATATTATATTATAGTTACAAGTGATACCACCCGTACCTAACATTAGGGGTGAGCAGCGGATATACCGATCCGCCAAAACACGATCACCGAACCGAAACCGAATCCGCCACATTTTTGGACGGATGCGTGATTGATGGCGGACGTTGCGGAATTGATTTTCTCCAATCCCCAATTTGGCGGACGGATGCGGATTTGAGATTTTTTGGCGCAACCGAACGCCAAACCGCCAAATCGCGAGCACCTGTAGTAATTTATAAGACTTTGTATTTCCAAATTTGTTTTAAATATTTCGTTTGTGTTTCAATTGAAAAAGAGTTTAAATATTTTGTTGAAAAAAAGTTTTCAACTTGAATATATTTTGAATTGAAAAAATAAACATATTATTCATCTATATATTTTTAGTTTTTAAATCTACTCTAAAAATTATAAATAAAAAATATGATATATGCTGGTGTTGGTTTTGTTTTCAAAACATATGTAGATGTAACAACTATAGAGACATTTCAATCTCTACTACTGCTCTCGTTTATGGTTTTGTGGTTTGAATGTTATTATATTTTAAGAAATCACAGATGTAATACTTTATAGGGATGAATCATGCTGTAATTGTAATATGTGGATGAAGCATACAGTGATCGTGATATTCTAAAGTTTCAAACTTTCTTTCTTTGGATAAGCATACAGTGATTGTAATACTTTTTAAGTCATTTGACTGTAATATTTTTTTTTTCTTTTTTTTAAGGAAGTGCAACAAGTTGAATTATGTTGAAAATTTATAAAATTTTAAACCGCCAAACCGATTCGCATCCATCCGCCAAACCGCCAATCCGCTCAATCCACATCCGCCGGATTGGCGGACGGATGCGGATTGATTTTCTTCAATCCGCCAATCTGGCGGACGGATGGCGGATTGAAGGTTTCGTGGCCGCAACCGACCCGCGCCCACCCCTACCTAACATAATCCAATCCCAAACACAATTACTCACACTGCGCCCCCTCTTCCGTCAGTGTCGTCTCCCATTCCGTTACCGATCAGCGCTGCTCCTTAAAAAAGCAGTCAAATTGATGACCAAACCAAATCCCACTATCCGCCTTCCTTCAACAAAATCGTTGCCGCATGGACGGCAATGCTGAGCATCGTCGGCACCAAATTGGATCTCACCCCTACCCCCTTCCTTCTTCACAAAATCCACCATCACCAACCTCTCTTCCGCAGATTCTATGCCTGGTTAGTACCTTCCATGGTCCAGACTTGCTTTCTAATATTATTATTCCAATAATTTGCATTGAGTACGTCTTTGAAAATCAGAATATAGATGTATTTGATTTGAGTGTTTTGATGTTTGATTTTTGGTTTAATCTTATGGAAATTAATTACTAGGGGTTAAACAAAATTGTTGGTGGAGATGTAACTTATGTTGGGTTTTTTGGGGGTGATGAGGAACAGATGAATGTAACTGATGTTTGGTTATAATTTTTTTTTTACAGTTATGAAGATGACATTTGTAATAATTTGGCATACACCATAGCATTACCCAAGAAAAAGTTTATGAACAGTTCTAAAATAAAAAAAATAAAAAATCTTAATCACATATGACAGAAAATGTCAGTTCGTCTAGAACTAGAAGCCAAACAAATTTAAAAATAAAAAATGCCAAACAAATTTAAAAAAATAAAATAAAAATGTCACATACCCTGTTTTCTGTTCATTTGAGATGAAAGAAAACCTGGCATGATGAAAACTAAGCAGTACACAATCAGAAAATCACAAAAAATTTAGGTCTTGTTGGGTTTGTTTTTCAGAAAAAATTGTGAAAAAAATTCTCTACAAACAAATTTTCAAGAGTAATCAAACCAAACAAATTTTTTAAAAAAAATTCTCAAAATTTTGTTTGGTTACCTATTTTCCAAAATCACTCTCTCTCTCATACACATCAAATCAATCATTTTTTTTAAAACTCTCTCCCCAAAATAATTTTCCAAAATCATTTATGAAAAAAGACAAACCAAATAAGTTTTCGTACTTTTTATCTCAAAAACTACTCTACAAACACACACCAAACACACCCTTAATTTTCCTCAAGAACTAGGTTTGATCCTCACAACAAAACCAACCATGGCTATGTCTGTGTGCAACTCTGGGAACCCATTAATAGCCCCATCAAGTACTATTCTTCTTTGTTCTCTCTTCTTATTCTTCAGCCTTTACTACTTCCATCTTCATGCAACTGCCTTGAGCTTCAACCTCACCGATATTGGCCGGTATGTAGATGGGGAGATAATTCGGGAAGGAGATGCTTATATCACCCCTGAAGGCATCCAAGTCACCCCAAACGAGCGAGGTGTAGCTCGAGTGGACACAATCGGTCGAGCTACATATAAAGACCCTCTTCAACTACGGAACAAGCTTCTGGAAAACTTGCGGACTTCAATACCTATTTCTTGTTTGTCATTGATTCAGAAGGAAACTCGATTTTTGCAGATGGGCTAGCATTCTTCCTTGTTCCTTATGGTTTTGCACCTAATATGAGAATAGGTGGTTCCCTTGGCCTTCCAAACGTAGCCTAGTCATCAAATGCCACCAATCATTTTGTTGCTGTAGAGTTCGATACTCATCATAATCTGCAGTATGACGTGCTCAATGAAACTCATGTAGGTATCGATATCAACTCTCTCATATCTAATGGTACAATGACATACCATCTAGGATAGAAAATGAAACTTGGATTAGTTATAATTCTAGTTCGAAAAATTTGAGTGTTGTTTTCGCTGGTTCTATGAATAATACTAGAATTGAAACTGTCCTTGGTTTGCAAGTTGATTTGAGAGAGTACTTACCAGAATGGGTTACAATTGGCTTCTCAGCTGCAACAGGAAAACATTATGAGAAAAACACTATTAAATCATGGCAATTCAATTCGAGTTTGCAAATCTCTAAAAAAAACAACAAAAAGGCATTGCTGGTGGGATTGATTGTTAGCTCATCTGTATTGGTTTGTGAGTTGGCTTTGTGTGGCTTTGCCTTGTGGAAGAAAAGTAGTAGGGCAAAAGAAGGAGATGAGTTTGCTATTGAAGTATTCATGGACAATGACTTTGAGGCAGGTAGCGGGCCAAAGAAGTTTTCATATGGTGAATTGTTTCGTGCTACAAATAACTTCGCGAAGGAACATAAACTTGGAGAGGCAGGATTTGGTGAGGTTTATAGAGGTTTCTTGAAGGAATCCAACTCTTATGTTGCTGTGAAGAGGATATCAAAGAGATCAAAAACAAGGAACAAAAGAGTATGCATCAAAAGTGAAAATCATTAGTTAGTTAAGGCATAGAAATTTGGTGCAACTAATTGATTGGTGTCATGAGAAAAGAGAACTCCTACTTGTTTATGGCTTCATGGAAAACGGAAGCTTAGATTACCATCTCTTCAAAGAAAAAAGCTTGTTAACATGGGCAATGAGGTACAAAATTGCTCAAGGCTTGGCCTCGACATTGCTTTGTCTACGCAAAGAATGGGAACAATGTGTGTTGCCTAGGGATATAAAATCAAGCAATGTCATGTTAGATTCAAATTTCAATGCCAAACTTGGGGATTTTGGATTAGCTAGGCTTGTCGACCACATAAAGGGGTTGCAAACAACAGTTTTGGTAGGGACCATGGGTTATATGGCACCTAAATATCTGAGTATAGGCAAAGCCAGTAAAGAATTAGATGTTTACAGTTTTGGAGTTGTGGCATTGGAATTAGCTTGTGGAAGAAAGCCCATGGACTTCAAGGTCCCAGAAAGTCTAATGATATTGGTGGTGTGGGTTTGGGACCCTTATGGTTCCAATAGGCTTATTAAAGCAGCAGTGGATCCGAAGATATGGCCAAATTTTGTTCAAGAAGAAATAGAATGCTTGATGATTGTTGGGCTCTGGTGTGCTCACCCAGATCACAATCTCCGACCTTCAATTAGGCAAGTAGTTAATGTGCTTAATTTTGAAGCTCCATTGTCGATTCTCCCAGCAAAAATGCCTGTTGCAACATACTCTGCTCCTTCAGTGAATGATTTATCTTCGGTTTATTTTATGGCTGTACTTCTGTTTCTGTTAGTGGCTGTTAGCAGCCAAGTCTGACCTTCAAGCAACATAGGTTCCTCAAAGTTCACATCATCCTTTGTAGCTTCTTCTCCATCTGCAAGAGCTTTGTATACCTGAATAAGTTGATTGGTAATGACTATGGTGATCAAATTAGGATACCATATATGAATTGATTCAAAAAGTTTTGAGTACAATATATTATTATATTTAGTAATTATCAATTCCACCACGCATTTGGTTGAAATGTTTTAAGATTCATTTGTTTCAAGTTATCTCGCTCTCTTTTTTTTTTTTAATTAATATTTTTTAATTGTGTATCTAGAATTATTAGAAAGAATGTTAATCAAGCTGTATTTCAGTGATGTTGTAATTCAAGCTGTTTCTTTTTTTAAATATTCTGTACATATCTTTAGATAGAATAACTGTAATCAAACTGTTTCTTTTTGAGTATTCTTTGCATAACTACAGAACATTCTGAAGTACAAAATTAATTAGAAAATTTTCAATTATGTAGACTAACAAAAATAACTTGCTTTTGTCAAGAATAATGAGACTTACAATAGTCTAACAATTACGCATAGTACAATGCCATTTTCATTGTGTATCGATTCTTGCATGACTCCTCATCTAATTGTTTAGATGTTGAAAAGTTATCAACATATCGACTGTTCAGTGCAACTTTTTTTTTATCGGCAAAAAAGAAATTTCAGTGATGATCAAAATAGTAAAAGCAGTACAACAAAAACATCAATAAAAAGCAAAAAGTAGCGTATGAAAACTTAAAATGCAAAATGCAATGGTCACAATGCTTCATGTTTAGTTTTCGAATTTGAATTTCATCTTTTCAGATTGTACCTCTCCTTGCGGTAAGGTACATCACCCAATTGGGTGATAATTAGATGTGGAATGACACACGGCTTCATGGTGTGGTCACTCTCATTCCATCCGGGACAACAACTGCGAAGATTGTCATGGTGCGGTCACTCTCATTCCATCCGGGACAACGACTGTGAAGATTTTAATTGGGTCCATTTTGTAGGGTGCTCCGATGCTGTGGTTGTTACTAAAGGCCTGCACCGTCCAATTACTATCTTTGGGATCTTGTTAAAACAACTAATACTTGGTATATTCCACCTTGGGATATCAATGGCCTAACCAATTCAACATGTTTCTCTAACTTTATCTCCCAAAGATTGGGACAATTGTATTGTGATGTTCCTAACTGGCATTCCTCATCCAGCTTTCGCATTCTGTCGTAAGAGACAATAATCGTAGCTTATTAATTTATTACATTTGTCACCAAAATTAATAAATGGTCTATTTTTTATAACACAGTTATCGTTAATTTTTTGGAGACAAATGGAATAAATTAAATAGTTTACAATTATTGTATCAATCTATTTTTTTTGTGAGGATGATATACAAAAGATCGACAAAATGAACGGTTTGAATGATTAAAACGGAACTCATAACGGATCCCACGAGTTTAGATAGCACCGTCCTGTACATGATGGAGTCCAGCTCCAATAATTTTCACTTATTTGCTTATATTGGATCTGGAATCTAGACCAAGTCAGATAGAAAATAATCCACAACTGGCCAGTACCTGTCAAATATAACATTTGCTTTTAGTTCAGAGTTAAGTAATTTCCATGAACAAAATGTTAAATTAATTCTGTAATTGAATATTATAATTATCGTTAATTTTCATAATCACATAATCTTTATTCTCAACAATTCTCAGCCGGTTGCCTGTGTCTTTGTTGTTTGGGGGTGATGCTTTGGGGTTGCCACCATAGTATGAAAGGCATTAGAAAATTCTTCTTTGCCGATCCACAACGTGCATCATAGTTTTCTCTGTTTAAAATACAGATCAGTGCAAACAAAATTTCTTATGACATAGAAAATGTCAGCCAAACAAAGTTTGCCAAATAAAGTTTAAAAATAAAAAATAAAAAATAAAAAATAAAAAAAAAGTCACATACAATTAATGTACACAAAGACTGATTAAGCAAATCACAGGCTTAAGTTTCTTCAAGAATTTATTTTCCTCATAACAATACCAACCATGGCTATGGATGCGTACAAGTCTTGGAACACATTAGTCTTATCAAGTAGAATTCTTCTTTGTTCTCTCTTCTTCTTCTTCTTCTTCTTCTTCTTCACCCTTTACTACCCTCTTCATGCAACTGCACTGAGCTTTAACCTGACTAATATTGGTCAACATGTAAATGGAGAGATAATTTGGCAGGGAGATGCTTATATCAACCTTGAAGGCATCCAAGTCACCCCAAATGAGCGAGGTGCAGACCGAGTGGACAAAGCTGGTCGAGCCATATATAAAGATCCTCTTCACCTATGGGACAAAGCTCCTGAAAAAATGACGGACTTCAACACCTATTTCATGTTCGTCATTGATTCAGAAGGAAATTCGTTCTTCGCAGATGGGCTCACATTCTTCCTTGTTCCTTATGGTTCCACTCCCAATATGACAGTAGGTGGTTCTCTTGGCCTTCCAAACGTAACCCAGTCATCAAATGCGACCAATCATTTTGTTGCTGTGGAGTTTGATACTTTTCATAATCCAGAGTTCGATGTGCTCAATGAAACTCATGTAGGTATCGATATCAACTCTCTGATTTCTAATGCTACTGAAGTTTGGTACAATAACATTACATTTGGTATAGAAAATGAAGCTTGGATTAGTTATAATTCTAGTTCCAAAAATTTGAGCACTGGTTCTAGAAATAATACTAGAATTGATAGTGTCCTTAGTTTGCAAGTTGATTTGAGCTTGTATTTACCAGAATGGGTTACAATTGGCTTCTCAGTTGCAACAGGAAGACTTTTTGAGAAAAATACTATCAAATCATGGCAATTCAATTCGAGTCTGCAAATCTCGAGAAAAGGCAGCAAAAAGGCACCAATGGTGGGATTGATTGTCGGCTCATCTGTTTTGATTTGTGTATTGACCCCGCTTGGCTTTGTTTTGTGGAAGAAAAGTAGTAGAGCAAAAGAAGAAGATGAGTTTGCCATTGAACTATCTGTGGAAAATGACTTTGAGGCAGGTACCGGGCCAAAGAAATTTTCGTATAGTAAATTGCTTCGTGCTACAAATAAATTTGACAAGGAACAGAAGCTTGAAGAGGGAGGATTTGGTGAGGTTTATAGAGGTTTCTTGAAGGAATCTGACTCCTGTATTGCTGTGAAGAGGATATCAAAGGGATCAAAACAAGGAATAAAGGAGTACACATCAGAAGTGAAGATCATTAGTCAATCGAGGCATAGAAATTTGGTGCAACTAATTGGTTGGTGTCATGAGAAAAGAGAACTCCTACTTGTTTATGACTTCATGGAAAATGGAAGCTTAGATTAACATCTCTTCAAAGAAAAAAGCTTGTTGACATGGGTAATGAGATACAAAATTGCTCAAGGCTTGGCCTCGGCACTGCTTTATCTACATGAAGAATGAGAGTAGTGTGTGTTGCACAGGGATGTAAAATCAAGTAACGTCATGTTAGATTCAAATTTCAATGCCAAACTTGGGGATTTCGGATTAGCTAGGCTTGTCAACCACGGAAAAGATTCGAAAACAACAGTTTTGGCAGGAACTAGGGGCTACATGGCACCTAAATATTTGAGGACAGGCAAAGCCAGTAAAGAATTGGATGTTTACAGTTTTGGAGTTGTGGCATTGGAGATAGCTTGTGGAAGAAAGCCCATTGATTTCATGGTCCTAGAAAGTCAAATGATATTAGTGGAATGGGTTTGGGACCTTTATGGTTCCAATAGGCTTATTGAAGTGGCAGTGGATCCGAAGAGATGCCCAAATTTTGTTCAAGAAGAAATAGAATGCTTGATGATTGTTGGGCTTTGGTGTGCTCACCCAGATCACGATCTCCGACCTTCAATTAGGCAAGCAATTAATGTGCTTAATTTTGAAGTTCCATTGCCCATTCTCCCAGCAAAAATGTCAGTGGCAACATACTCTGCTCCTATTTCAAACTAGAGTTGCAACACAGGTTCCTTAAAGTTAATCTCATCCTTTGCAGCTTCTTCTTCATCTGCAACAGCTTTGTATACCTGAATAAGTTGATTATTAAATACTATGGTGATCAAATTAGGATAACATACATAAATTGTTTCAAAAAGTTCCCAGTACAATATTTTATTGTATTTAGTAATTATCAATTCCACCAGGCAATTTTTTGTATTGGCCGATGTGTTTCTGTGTTTGTTTTGGATTTATCACCATAAACATTGCCCACCATATGTATATATATATATACATATATTTGTTTATGATTATCAAATGTTAAATATACTTAAAAAATAATATAATGTTTCTTATAATAATTATAAGAAAAAGATACAAGAACTTTAAGGTTTGAATCGTGTAACAAAATAATTTTGAGTTTTTAATTTTATTTATTTAAACTTTAATTTTTTATTTTTTCAATCTAAACTATTTGTTGTTAAGTAAAATTTATAAAAAATAATAATAATTTAGTCATGAAAAAAAGGAGTCAAATTTTATTGTTAAAAGACAAATTACCTGGTCTTCATTTTCGAACTTGAAAACCGAACTCACATGAAGTTATTCCATGGATGATGGACCTGTTATTTCACATCAACATGTGTCCTACTAATAAGAACAAATTATTATTAATTCAAAACAATTATTAGCCCACGAGAAGTTTTAGGAACATTTCAATTTGTTATTAATTTAATTTAAAACAATACCTACCATTTTTCTTAAAATTTTAATAATTTGACTCGCCACAACAAAATAATGACATGATATCAATGATGGACCAAGAGGGGAGGAAGAGGGGGCAATCACCTCCCTTACGATTTCAAAAACCTCCATTATTATAGTACTATTAATTATAATTATCTTCAAATTATAAAAGGGGAAGTGATTAAGAACTCTTAACTAGAGCTCTAATATGATCTCTAGTGATATGGCAAAGCAAAAGAGGAAAAAAAAAAAAAATACGAGTCAAAATATCACATCACATGGTGAAACCCACCATTAGAGCTCTCTCTAGAGCTCTTCCTCTAGAATTCCTAAACATTTTCCTTATAGGAGTTCGTCTTCTCCAAGTATTCTTTTTTTCAAATTTTAAGTGGTCATCCTCTATTTTTAAAAATTTAAGTGGTTGCTCCTCTATATCAATAAAACATTGGATCAAAGTATAACAAAATATAATAAAATTAGGGTAAACTACCAATAGGCTATAATAGTTAGATTTAATTCTCATCAAGTTCTATTGAAGAAATGTCTTAATAAAATTGTCGCTAACAATAAATTTTTGTGACCATTTTTTACATATGTCGCTAAAAATTGACAATTAATGACATTTTTGTCACAATTTTTATAAATTGTCGCTAATACTTACAATTAGTGACGTTTTTCTGTGATGAATTTTTTAAATTGTCACTGAAAGTTGAAAATTAGTGACTTTTTTTTGATAATTTTTTTAAACTGTCTCTAAAACTTATAATTAGTAACATTTTTGTGATAAAATTTTTAAATTGTCATTGAAAATCAACAATTAGTAACGTTTTTTAGTAGTGTTTGATGAAAAATATCATTAATTATCATAGAACTTATTGGATAATAAGTCCATCTATTAGGACCTACACGTAAATCTCCTTAAAATTAATTTTTTTTTTTTAATTTTATAACCACCTTTGATGACAAATCCTATTTCCAAATAATAAAATAAGATATTAAATAGTTATTTAATCATATTCATTGAGGAAGACATTATGCAAGATTTTAAAATTGATTGTAGCATTGATACTTTTAATAATATGAAAGAGCATCAAGCACGATTTAAAATACCTCACTTTAATAAATAAATTATTTTTATAATTGTCATCTTTTTCAATGTGGATAAACAAAAATGTTTATGTTAATTCTATGATTTGATTTTGATGATGTTTAAAATATTATGAGATAAATTGTGATTTTTTAATTTATATTTTTTTACAATCATTTGACGCAAAATATGAAAATAAAATTTGTCATTTTGATATAGATTGTACCGATTTAAAAATAACTAAATTTATTGTGCATCTTTTGAATACTTTAATTTAATATATATATATATATATATAATTCAAATCATTTCTATATCTTTTCTTATTCATTTACTTCATTTGATTGATTTGAAGTGTTTCTTGGCAAGAATGATGCAAGCACTACAAAAAAATTGATTTTTTGCGACGGTAAAATGCCGTCGCAAATACCCAAAACGCCGTCTCAAAAGATTTTTTTGCGACAGCATGTTAGGGGTCGCAATAGAGGGGGTTGCAAAAGGGCTTTAGCGACAGTATGACGCCGTCGCCTTTGGTTTGCGACGGCAAAAAAGCGTTTTTGCGACAGAAAAATGCCGTCGCCATTAACGCGTGAAAATCTGACTTTTTTTGAGATGGCACTGTTTTGCCGTCGCTAAAAGGGGTATTTGCGACGGCACAAATATCGTTGCTAAAGGGTTATTTGAGACAACACTTGTTGCTGGCGCTAAAGTACTATTGGCGACGGCAAATTACACCGTCGCTAAAAATCATCATTTTCAACCAAATGCCCTATCTTTTGCGACAGCATTACTGCCGTCGCAAAAACCCAGAGTAGGCTGCCGTCTCAAAAAAATAATAATAAAATAAAATAAAAAATAATTTATATATCATATTAGATAAATATATGTGCTTGTGAAAATAAAATAAAAAATAATTTATATATCATATTAGATAGATATATGTGCTTGTGTATATGGTATAATAATTTTTTTTTTTTTTTTGCCTTTCTAATGATGAAATTCAGATTCCTGTCCCTATATATACATTATCAAAATACCTTAAAATTGATGAGAAATAATGAAATATTGAAGAACTTTGGCGACAAGAGAACTGCCCAAAAAAACATTTTTTGTTTGTCCACTTTTAAGCTACTGTAAATACTATTTGCGATGACAGAATAACCGATGCAAAAGAAAACAAAGATTTAGTTAGTGTGCATTTTCTTTAAAAGGAAGATTTACATAAATTTAAGTATATAGTTAGTAAAACAAAAGAAAGTACATTAATTAAATGAATGAATGAATGAATCTCAGGGTTCTGATTCTGAAGGAGGTTCTTTATTATAATTCCATTCATGCCCTTTCCATTCAGGCAGTTGTTGGATTACAACCTGCAGAACAAAAACAACAATTATATTTAAAATAAAATAAAAATAATTATAATAATATCCGGTGAAATTTTGAAAATCTTTTTTGCTTAGAAAATAAATAAGATACACTTTAGACTAAAGTCTTAAAATCAAATAATTCATTAAAAATGGAAGACGATGGACTACAAACCAAGCCTCTCGAATCTGGTTTTCCAACCGTAGTCTGACAAGCAAGCCTCCAATTTTTTGGATTCTGCAATTAGTTGTGTACAATTAGCACAAACATTAGACACGTTTTTTGCCGAACCAAGTAAACTAACACAAACATCACAGACTCGTAGAATTAAAGGTTTTTTTTTTTAATTTATATATTTTTAGTGGTATATTTAGATGACTGCAAATGATCTGTTAAATACCCTTTTAAGTTTTTCCTTCTCTTTGTCTGTTCGAGGGTTTAGTAGCTCCTTCCCTTCAACGACCTAACAAAGACAAAAAAAGAAAAAATCTTTAGAATATAAAAAATAAAAAACCATCACAACACAAGTGATGCATTGTCACATTTCTTAACCTTCCACGTGAGATTGCACCAACAATTATGAAGCTATACCCAAATGATGCCAGTGATAATAACATCATTTTTATAAGTAATAATGCCACATGCACAACTTTATAGAAACGTGCGCAGAAAAATCAATGTGTGTTTCAAATTCATCTTACTTGGCAACACATTTACTTTTTTGTGCTATTTTTTTTAAGAATTATGATTAGGACTCTGCTTGGTTAGTAATAATAAATTCGAAATCAATAACTCACCTCTACAATGCATGTCCCACAAGTTCCTCCTCTCCCACAATTCAGCAGAGGTTTGGACTGAAAATTCAAAACACATAAACCATATTTCAGCTATTCATTAGCTCAAATACTGCACTTTCAGTGTATCACTTTGAATAAATTGACAAGCAAAATTGATATAATGAACTACAAAGACAAAATGGACACAAGAGGCAAATTATAGGAACAGTGTGTATAATTAATCATTTTTTTTTTCACTTTCAAAATAAAACAATTGAGCCTTTCTTCACTTTCAAAACTTGTTAATGTAGTTGCAGAATGTGAAAAGAGAGAGGGGGGCCTTACTTACATATGGTCCATACAATTCAATATTAGAATCCAACATAATGTCCCTAAGTTTTTGCCCACCACAAGCTGTGCACATCCGGTGTTCCATCAGGAAGCAACACAGACTTCAAAAAACACAAAACTCATTAGCAAACTTCCATTGCACACCTACATAGCACATAAATTAATAGTTCCTCAAAAAAAGAAATTACATGTAGATACTAGAATTAAAAATGCAACATATGAACTTAAACTGACAAATGCAAAATTGACAGCAGGTGGTTCCTCAGGTGGTTCCATGCCTCCATTAATTCCTGAGAGATAGATCCAACACATTTAAAATTCAACAACAATGCGTACCTAGAAAAATTATTCTGAAAATTACTTAGAAAATGTGCGGAATACATCATTTTAGATGTAGTTCATGTTACACAAATTTAAATTTACATTATACTCCTTCACTTTTGGGATACGTTTCGAGGTAAAAATTATTGGGTTTTGATTCTTCTTGTTCTTCTTATGTCAATCTTTAAATTGAAAAACAATATTCAGCTTTGAACCAAAACAGTTGCATAATAGAATTATGGGTAATCTATTGAAATCCAGGCTGGTTTATTAGAGAGAACAAAAACAAATGAGAAGAATATACACACAAATACAATATATATATTCATGATTATATATCCATGTGTTGGAATCTAATACCATGTTGAAAAATAATAATTTATTCTGTTTAGGATGCTAACAGAACATGATGGGTACTAAAAAACAATAAGAAAACTCAATATGATGTGTGAAAATAAGATAAATTAAGGGTTTATGGGGGTGTACGACTCGAAGGTCAACAATAGAAAAATTCAATATGACGTGTGTGTGAATAAGAAAAATTAAAAACTTTCTGGCGTTGTACAACTCGAAAGTCGTACAGAGCTCCTGAGAAACACAAATATCTTTTAAGAACTTAGCTCTATAGTTTTTACTTCTAAATTGTCACCCGTGCATGTTAAAATTTTCAATGTATTAAACAAAATGATACGCTAAGACTTAACCACAACCAACCCCAGCCACACTATCCCCATCCCACCAATACCTCTTCTTCCCTCCCTAAGGCAGAGTTCTCATCCATAAGGCAGGGTAGAACCTCCATAGTTTAAACCTTGGTACTGAAACAAGCAGATTACATGAAACTCTTCTACAACTAAAATCTATATTGATTACATCTTCGTGTCAATGACTAGCCATTGCGAAAATTAATGAAAAGAATAGAGAACACATGCATGTACCATACATAGAAAGAAAGAGAAAGAAAGCAACTTTCACTTACTTTTCACAAGCACCCTTCCTAAACTTTTCATGGAGAAATACAAGTCCTACTAGGATTGTGCCATATGAAACTTATAAAAGCTCACAAGCATCACCTTGGAGGAGGTAATTGAACACAATCTTTCTGAGAACTTAGAGCTTTGTCTATTTGTCAAGTTTTCTGACTTAGGCATCGGAGAGGTTTCCGGCACACACCCGCCGGCTAGCTCACGTTTGTGTTTTCAGGTGATAAAGCGACGTCGTACGGAGAAGCGTGGACTTGGTCAACAGGATTATACGAGGAGAATTATTTCCTCCCCGTACAGAAGGTATAGATGGAGTGTGGTAACTCTTCAATTCAATTCAGGTGCTCACAAGTTGTCATGACTTAAATTTTAAAATGTTAAGTGAAATCTAATTAACCTAAGCTTTAATTTTTTTATTATTAAAAACTCTAATTTTCATTCTTATTCATTTAATTCCATTCCTAGAGTCAAATGTCAACTGAGGTAATATTTTATAACCTAATTCAATACTAAAAATTAAATGCATTAAGTAAAAATCAATTAAATCCATTTGATAAATATGAAAGATTATTAGCTCGACCGAATTATTAGTTCGACTTTCATTTTTCCAACTAAATATTGAATTATCCATTCTGTAAGATATAGAGTTCAATCCCATAAGTTATAAAATGCCACTGTCTAATCAATTAACTACACACTTCTAAATACAATAAAGATGTTCATGCATTAGCAGATTTGGCTAAAATGCTAACATAGGAACAACAACAACACTAATGGATAAAGAAATCTGCTCTTCAAAGCTAATTAAACTAAATCCTGGCAACACCAAAATATCATCACAGTTTCAAAGATAAAGCAAGACATTGAAGCAAAAGGGCAGCGAAACACCCTTGTCCAAAACCATATAACAACATAAAAGCAACATTGAAACGAACACTGAGAGAGAGCATAAATTTAAAAAAAAAAAAAAAAAAAAAGGTATGGAAAGTGAAAAACAGAGCTAGATCTGAGCTAATCGAGCAATGTAAGAAGGGGATCTGAGCTAATCGAGCAATAAAATTTAAAAATAAAAAAAAATAAAAAAAGGATTTTCAAACAAATGCTTATTCAATTTCTTGTAATTTTCTAAGCCAACCAAACAAAAGTAAGAAATTAGCTTCTCTCATTTCATTTCCTTTTCCTTTCTTTTCCCCTTACTTTTCCTTCCCCTTATAACAAGTTCAAGATCCAAGTTTTAGCAAAAGGAAAGCCACCAAAACTACAATTCATCATTATAACAAATGCACAATCATTCAATCACTCTAATTGCATAAAGCAAATGAGCCAAAACCCCCAATAATCTACTTCCCCAAGCGCTCCCCCAACACACACACACAGACACACACACACACACACACACACACACACACACAAAAGGAAATTCAATACATTATCATCAAGAAGCCTAAACATGAATTCAAAGCTGAAATAACCCTGTAAAACTCAACATAATCAAATACCACTTTAGTCTACAATTAAGAAACAAGCAAACCCACAAATAAAATACCTTCGTCATTCGAGTCTTGACCTCGGATTTCCAAGCTTTGTTGTAGACACGCATCTTCTCTGCTTGACGAGCTCTCTTCGCAGCCGAATCGGCCTTCTTATTCGGAGCAGCCTCGCAAACAATTGAGTGACGAGTCGGCCTCACAACAGGGCTGCTCTGACGCCGCTCGCCGTCGATCGCGAGAGAGAGAGGGGGGGTAAGAAGAGATTGGGGATTTTTTGTTCGGGGAGGGGGAATGGGAAAAAAAGGGGGGAGAAGGGAGCGGGAATGGGAAAAAAAAGGGGCGGGAATAAAAAATAAATATATATTTTTTTTAGTCACAAAAAAAATGTAAATAACAAAATAATGTCCTTTAATTCTTTTTTCTTTTTCTTTTTTTTTTGTGACGGGGGTTTCCATCGTCAAAAAATTTTAGTTTTTTGTTAAAATATATATTTTTTTGTAGTTAATGAATTTTTTAAAAAAAATTTCTCTTTTTTTCTTTACTTACTAAGATTGAAAATTTATTTGTTTCATTTTTATTTTAATTAAAAAAAATTATTATTTTTTATTTGGTAGAAGTAAGGGTAATATTTTAATGAAAAATATTTTCCATTAAAATAAAAGTTAATTTTTTATAGTCAATGAAAAACATTTTTCTGCGGCCTATTTTTTTTTGTTACTAAAAATCATGAACTAATTTTTTGTGGTAGAGGAAATGGAGCGGTAGTAGTGGTGAAGGTTGTGGATAAGAGATGATGGTGATGGTGATGGTGATGGTGATGGCGAAAGAGATTAGTGGTGAAGTTGTGATAGTTATAGTGTAAATGGAGTGGTAGGGGTGAAAGAGAGTTAATGATAGTAGTAGTGGCAGTAGTGGTAGTGGTGGTAGTGGAGTGGTGGTGATGGTAGTAGTAATAGTAGTCGTAGAGGTGAAGTGACGATAGTGGAAGTAGTGGTGGTGGTGGAATGGCGTTTGTAGTAGTGGTGAAGGTGGTAGAGGAGATGGGTGGTGAGAGAGACAAATGAGTGAGAGACAGATAGAGGAGAGAGAGAGAGAGAAAGACAAAGTGATGAGCGAGAAAGGGACAAAGTGGTCACTAAAAGTACGAGAGAGATAGAGAGATGAGAGATGAGTGAGAGAGATAAAGAGAAGAGAGATGAGCGAAAGAGACAGAGAGAGAAAAGAGATGAGAAAATAGATGAGAGAAGAAATAGATGAGTGAGAGACAAATAGACAGACAGAGAGAGAGAGAAGAGTGATGAGTGAGAGAGAGAAAGAGAAGAGAGAAAGGAAGATGAAAAAATGGATAAAAAGAGAGAGAGAGAAAAAAAAAGAGCGAAAA
Source organism: Camellia sinensis (assembly GCF_004153795.1). Classification (NCBI taxonomy): domain Eukaryota; kingdom Viridiplantae; phylum Streptophyta; class Magnoliopsida; order Ericales; family Theaceae; genus Camellia; species Camellia sinensis. The sequence goes on along the minus strand of NW_021024921.1, from coordinate 698,990 downwards.
GAGATAAACAAGAGAGAGACAGAGAGAGATAAGCGAGAAAGCGAGAGAGATAAAGAGAAGAGAGACAGAGAGAGAAGAGAGATGAGAGAGATAAAGAGAAGAAAGATGGACGAAAGACACAGAGAGAAAGAGAGAGAGAGAGAGACAGACAGACAGACAGACAAAGAAGAGTGATGAGTGATAAGTAAGAGAGAGAAAGAGAAGAGAGACAGAGACATAGAGAGAAAGAAAGAGACAGACAGACAAAGAAGAGTGATGAGTGAGAGAGAGAGAGACAAGAGAGACAGAGACAGAGATACATAGAGAAAGAGATAGACAGACAGACAGAGAAGAGTTATAAGTGAGAGAGAGAAAGAGAAGAGAGACAGAGACAGAGAGATAGAAAGATGAAAAAATGGGTAAAAAGAGCAATGTTCAAAAGAGTACGACGACGTCGTTTTTATTTTTTTATATATTTTTTTTGTAACAGAAAAATACCGTTGCATTTATTTAAACCATTTTATGACTATATATATATGAAGCCGTCTTAAAGCCACAATATATATATATATATTTATTTTATTTTATTTTTTATTTTTGCAACGGTACATATTACAATCGCAAAAAACTCCTTTTTTTTTTTACGACTGTAGCTGGTACCGTCGCAAATACTCTTTTTTTTTTTTGCGACAGCAATTTCTGCCGTCGCAAATACTCTATTTTTTGCGACGGCAAGTTGTGCCGTCTCAAAAAGTCACATTTTTTGGCGACGGCAAGTTGTGCTGTCTAAAAAAGTCACATTTTTTTAGAAGGCAAGTTGTGCCGTCGCAAAAAGTCATTTTTTGCGACGGCACATTTGCCATCGCAAAAAGTTCCGTCTCATAAGTCCACTTTTCTTGTAGTGAAGTCCAAGAGGCTAATAAATTCAAATGGAAGAAAAATAGAAGGAAAGAGGAGCCTACCTAGAATCTCTTTTGCAATGGCTAGTTTTTTCTATGGCTATAAAAGAAGTTTTGTGGAGAAAAAAAAAGACATATAAGTGGTGAAAAATTGTGGGTGATATTCAAGAATTCTTAAAACATTGTGTTGTGCATTTTCATTGAGCTATATAATTTCTTTGAGAGAAATTTGTTGAGTGTTTGAGCTTTTATTATAAAAGGGTTTCCAATCCCTTATCATTTTTCTTATAAAAGAGAGTTATATTTTTTGTGAGTGATTTTTCTAGATAAAATCACTTGGGTTAGGTGTGACTAGCACCATATTGACAACTAGTTGGTTGGAGTGATCGGAGTTGATCAATTATTAAGGTTCACTAGCACCTGTAAAGGTATGGGTGTAATTTCTTAATTTATTTTTATTAGTCTCATTTATATTGCTTCATATTTATTTTTCATTTGGATTAAATTTTAATTTATTTCTCATCTTTACTATTTCATGTTGTTAATTGTTTATTATTTGGGAATATTTTTTAATTTAGCAATTTATTTAGAAACTCAATTCACCCCCTCTTGGGTTGCTTTCTGGGTAATAACTTATTTGTATGTGTTTCATCTTATTTTCGATTTTTTATGTTGGTAGAAAATTGATATTGCAATCTATATTTTTATTTAAAATTTTTGTTAGTATATATATTTTCACCAACAATGATACATCTCCCTAAATTTTCAACTCTAAATTAGTTCTAGTGAGCTGGAAAAAAAAAACACAAACACAAACACACACACACAAGACCAAAACATTACATCATGTGGGACCTATACACACGTTAGAGCTCTAAGTTTAGAGCTCTTAACCATTTTTCTATTTTCACTCCGCTTATATGAAAATTCTGAATCTGTCCCCATGTGGTATACCGAACCTACTGAATAATTTCTTCTAACTCATCACTCCCCCTTCCCACCACGCCACCCATGATCTTCACTGCATACCCCATTGCCTCTCAATATCGCGTCCCTCATTGATATACCTTATAGTAATAATAATCTATCAAACTATATTAATTTCTCGGTCAATTAAAAACGAGAAATGTTAAAAATTCATAATTTATCACAAAGGTGCGGTAAGAATTAGTTAAGCATTACATAGTTAAATTTTTGATAAATTAAAAATTGAGATACAAATATCATATTATTGTAGGTAAAATTATATTTTCATTTTAAAAATGGATCATATTTGTATGATTTTATGATATTTGATGAATAGCTAAATTGTTTTATTTTTTTGGGAGGCCAAATTATTTGGCCACTTTGTGGTTCACTCTCAAAGCACTTATAAATAGTCTTTTTATGATTTTAAATTAAATTTATTGTAACCGTTATATTTTTTTGTCAATACACAAGTCTAGTCATCCTCTAAAAAAAAATGAAATTAAAATAAAAAAATTAACAATTATTATATCCTCATCTTCATTATTAATTGCGCAAATCCAAAAAATCTAAACCCTAAACCTCCCTCCCCGACCATTGCCAGTGGCCCCCCTCATCGCATCGTTTCTGTAAAGTTTTCTGGCTACTTTGTTGATTGAATGCTAAAAGTGTATTTGATTGATTTGTGCTATATGCATGTTGTGTTGTGTTTGATTGGTTCGTTAATTTTATGGATTATTTACCAATAAATCCTACTTCATAAACTGTTATACCAAATAGTCCCACTTTTATTCTATTATACCAAATAGTCCTGCTGGTGGGTTGATTTGGTCCTTTTTGGTTTTTTTTTTTTTTTTTCCATTTTTGTTTCACTGCGTGGACGAGAGTGCCCTTGGTTTAATGTGGTACTCTTTTGCGGGGTCAGTTCCTTTTTTGGAAACGTTGCTCATTCCGGTTTGGCTAATTTTGATGATACATTCAAATACGTTTAAGCTATTGTGAGGTAGGGTTTTTGAATTTGTATGTGTGCCTTCCTCATTGACGGCTGTGTGGCACACCCTCAGAGATTCGAAAAACTGCCGTGTATACGCTATTCTCTACCTGGTATGCTCACTTTTCCTTGGGTCTTTTACCTTTGATATAGATTGTAGGCATTTACATTTTGTTCTGTGTTTGTTCCATGTTTCACGTATGTGGGTGGTTTATGTATGTTGGCCGTTCATGGTTATCCATTATGGCTGATGCGTTGGGTGTGTGTGGAACTTCGCTGTGTATGAGGAACAGAGGCACATGCGATTTAGAGGCGTCGTTTGTAATAGTGTGTGGTGTTCTAGTGGTGTTATTCTTTTCCTTTTTGTTAACCCAAGTTCAAAAGTGTCACGTTTTTCTTACGAGATATGATCTATGTGGATAACGTAGGGACATGTGTTTTCTGATTCGGTCAGAGAGTAAGAGAGAGAGAGATGGGTTGGTTTCAGGCTAGAGAGAGAGAGGAGTAATCAGTCTCTCTTGTGTGTGTGTGTGTGTGTCTGATATCCGTGTATCAGTCTGTGTGTTTTTCAGTCTCCCCGATCAAGGCTCTGTGCTATTGTTCCACTCTCTTCTTCACACACACACACACACACACACACAGCGAGAGCGAGGGCTAGGGTTCTTTTGATTCGGTTTGAGAGTAAGAGAGAGAGAGATGGGTTGGTTTCAGGCTAGAGAGAGAGAGAGAGAAGTAATCAGTCTCTCTTGTGTGTGTGTGTCTGCTGTCCATGTATCAATCTGTGTGTTTTTCAATCTCCCCGATCAAGGCTCTATGCTATTGTTCCACTCTCTTCTTCACGAGAGACAAAGAGAGATCAGAGAGAGAGGGCGACAATGTATGTGTGTATCTGTGTGTGATAGGAGAGAGAGAGAGCCCATGCCAGCCCATGTGTGTGTCTTAGCTCAGATCGAAGAGAAGTTGTGTGTGTATGTCCCGTGTATCAGTGTGTGTGTATGTTGTGTGTGTGTGTGTTGTGTGTGTGTATCAGTGTGTGTGTTAACCCCTAAACACACCAACCTAGCCCAATAAAAAACCCCTTATACGGTTTCGAATTCTGTGACACCCCACGATGTATCACATGCAACACACCACACATGATATTCACTAATTACACACGTGAGGCACACATGCACCACATCCAAAAAACACGCCTCACAGCCGCATAACTAACAACGTCTAAATGAGGGCAATTACGTCCGTAGTAATTTCGCAGGACTAAACGGTTTAGTAGAATAAAAATGGGACCAATTGGTTCATTAGTTTACATTTTGGGATTTATTGGTAAATTTCCCTAATTTTATTACCTGAATCTAGATTCCATGATATTTCATAAACACCAATTAATTTCATAAATTCATTAGGTTTACAGTGTATATATACATATATATACTAGCGATTGCCACACGCGATGCGTGTGCAAGTTAAATTGTAACGCCCTCAAAATAACAACATTAAACCCATCAATAGAGACATGCATTGATATATAAAAGTTCCACATTCTTCCTTTCATCAGAGTTTCATTACAAAAAGTATTACATGTTAACGACAAAAGCAAGTGCCCTAAGGGCTTACAACTTTCCAAGTTAACACTTGGTTACAACAAGAGAGTACCAACTCAATTACACATTAAGCCCTTGGCTTGAATTTACATGTAATACATCAAAAATAAGACAACAAAAGTGTGTCCGCCTCTAGCCTCCCAAGCTACGTCCTTGGAGGTGGCATGCTACCTGTACCTGAAAATGATATTCCCATATAGGGTGAGCCACAGCCCAGTAGAAATACACTAAATCAAATATGAACAATGACTAAAAGATTAGCAGTTGATAGATGGTCAACACTGATACTTTCCCCTTATCACACTTTACATTTTCATGACATACACGTCCATATTACAACTCATTTTCCATTTCTTTCAATTCTCAATTTACAACCATGGCTCAGAACCTGGCCAAACAACTCATATGAGACGGTAACTCATATCAAACACTTCCCATTTCACAATAGATAAGCATACTAGCTATATCACACAACAATAGATAAGCATACAAGCTATATCATCACTTCCACAGATATGCATATGAGCACTATCACACTTCCAATGACAAGCATATGAGCACTGTCAACACATTACTAGATAAGCATATGAGCTCTAACTACACCCAGATCATGTGCTAAACAATTCGTCAGCTATTAGAGTATCTCTAACGCTTACTCAAAAAAAAAAATATAATATTAAATTTGAATAAAAAATTAATGAAAAGTTTCATATGATACTATGTGTTTCAATGCTAATTTTTTAATTTTT
>NW_021024921.1:546404-693755 GCF_004153795.1 Camellia sinensis | reverse complement strand
ACATTCCATTGATTAGTTTCCGTTTGCCTAATCATCATGCATTGTCTACAACAATCATGACTATCCTCCACCGATAGCCCAAAGCAGTTATTTCTATACAGAAAATAAATGCAACAATGGATATATAATCAATATTTCAACTGGGTGAGTGATAAATAATCCAACTACACCCTTTTTCCCTTTTTCTTTCCAATTTCCACATTCTCAAATCAATTCCTCATTTCCAACGATTAATTATACAATTTAATCAACCAATGTAATTAGGGCATTTTCCATAATTAACATTACAACCCTTAGGTTCCATTTTCATTAATGTTTTATCATTAATTTCACTTTTTCCATGCCAAACATGCATCTAGGCTTCATTTAGCTAAAACCCCAACCTTGTAACTTTACACAAAAGCCCCAAACTTTCACCTAATTACCAAACCAACCCCAACATCTCAAAATACTAAAATTTAAAGACAAAGCTCATAGAAAGGAGTAGGATATCCCTACCTCAAATCCGGAGCCCCAAGGGAGAAGATGACAAAACCCAACGTGCTCCAAATCCCGAAATTTTCAGATTAAATGTAGCCCTCGACGATCAACAACTTTTTTGTAAAGGCCAAAGATGAGCAAATCACTCCTACTAGATCAAAACCTAGAGAGAAGGTAGAGTTCTAGAGTGAGGGGCTCAACAATGGTGTTTTTGGGAAAGTAGGAGAGAGAAGAGAAAGTGAAAAAGTGATTTGAAAAGTCAAAACTCGGAACTTAAACCCCGTCGCCCCGCTCGAGCGTCACTCACAGACTCCCGCTCGAGCGACGGATACACACTCCCAGAACTTTTATAGAACCAAGTCTCCGCTCGAGCTTCCAACTCCCCGCTTGAGCGGCACTCACACACCCCCGCTCGAGCGGCCAAACCCACGCTCGAGCGTCCAATACTGCACAGGAAATACTGGATGGGTGAAACTCCCGCTCGGACCAACTCCTCGCTCGAGCGAAGGTCCAAAAATCTGGGCAGCAACACTAGGCTCCCAAACACAACCAACCTGAAACAAACCTGCCCAACACATCCTATAACTCAATATACAAAGTAAAGAGGATGCAAACAAGATAATAAACAACTACCAACATCCACGGACACATGTCCGGATCACTGTACAACAAGGGTAAACCCGGGATCGCTATATAAATAAATAAAAATAAAATAAAATATTTATTATATATTGTGTTCTAGTCAAGTGGTAAGAGTCTTATTCATTTGACATGACATAAGTCTAAGGTTCAAGTCCCCCCTCTCGTCTATTTTTTCTTTTTTTTTTCTTTTTTTTTATCTTAAATAAAAAAAATGGACACATGGAAGTATAAGAAACAAAGGTTTCATTTTTTTTTATCTTAAATAAAAAAATAGACACATGGTAGCATAAGAAACAAAGGTTTCATGACACCACAAGGGTGTTCACTTTATAATAGTACAGATAGATAGATAGATAGATAGATAGATAGATAGATAGATAGATAGAAGATAGATATTCAAATTTCCTTTTTTCTTTTTAGATGAGGTGAGGATACCATTTGAAGGTATAATGCAAGCTGCAACTTTTAGGTTCTTCATTTGCAAATATAGTAATATAGAGATATAATATATATTGGAGGAGAAAAATTGAATTTACTTTGGATATAAAGATAGTCCTGTATATGTGTTGAGTTTTGCTACTGTTATAAAGTGTTTTGAGTTAGATTGGTGAGTTAGTCAGTCTTACCAAATATTTATCACTTGTTTTTGTTTATTTTTGCCTTTTCATTATAACTCTCGTGTTTACTGTGTTATTGGTTATATATATATATATATATTGTCGCGAATTACTTATTACTAATTTTGTTTTATGTCTTATGTATATTGTATTATCCATGTTTATCTATACATCACGTTTTATAACTAAATCTTCACATCTCATTGACACCTATTGATGATCAAATTATTTGCAAACACCCAACTAGACAAGAACAAAGAGTTGAGAAGAAACCAACAACTAGCCTCAACAAGGGAAAAAAGCAAAGAAACCAAATGACAAGAAGTAGCCAAACTGATGACACTAATCACCTCACAAAACAGAAAAGCAACAACAAACAAAACATATCAAAAGAAAAACATACATCAACCAACAAACCCTCTGTAAAAGGTCATTGATATTCTGCAATCGATAAGCAAAATCATGGATTGTAAAGGTCAATGCTCTAGATACCAACTTTTACCCAGACATTGATCTTCTTCTTTCGCTCTACTTTCCCACAATATAAAGCCAAGCAAAGCCAACCAACCAGCCAAAGAAGATGATCTGATAGTCAATCCCACCACTCATCTTCTTTCCAATACCAGAATTGGGGCTTGGACTGGAATTGGTGCTGGGACTGGATTTCGCTGTGGGACTGGGATTGGTACTGGGACTAGGACTAGGATTGGGACTAGGACTGCCTGGCACACTGATTTGTAAACTCGAATTGAACGACCATGATTTGACAGTATGTTTCTCATACAAACCTCCTGTTGCAGCTGAGAAGCCAATTGTAACCAATTCTGGTAAGAAGTCCCTTAGATCAACCGACAAACTAAGGGAATTGTTAATTTTGCTATTGTTTTTATATCCAGTGAAAACAACACTCAATTTTTTCGAACTAGAATCATAACTAATCCAAGCTTCATTCTCTTTTCCATACATTATGTTATTGTACCATATTTCAGTGGCATTAGATGTGATAGAGTTGATATCGATACCTACATGAGTTCCAGGTGTGATGTTGGATGGATCCCAACCCAGATTTTGATAGGTATCAAACTCTACAGCAACAAATCGAGTCGATTTGGGGGGCTCGATTGACAAGATTGGAAGACCCATGGCTGCACCTGTTGCAAGATTGGAATTGAAATTATAAGGAAGAAGGAAGAATGCAAACCCATCTCCAAAACACGAGTTTCCTTGTGAATCAATGACAAACAAGAAATAGGTGTTGAAGTCCGTCAGTTTTCCAGAAGCTTTGTCCCAAAGGTGAAGAGGATCTTTATATGAGGCTCGACCGGCTATCAACCCTTGTTTTTTAGGGGTGATTTCGATGCCTTCGTTGGAAACATTAGCATATCCTTGTAGGACAATATCTTTAGACATTTGATTAGTATTGGTGAGGTTGAAGCTCAGAGCATTCGCATGAAGAGGGAAGTAGTAAAGGGTGATCACAAAGTAGAAGAAAACAGAACAAACCAAAATATGTGATTGGAGGGGGGAGTTCCTGATAAGAATTTTATATAAGAAGAGAACAGAGGCTTAGAAGAACAGAGACTGGAGTGAGAGAGAGGGAGGTTTTTGAAACTGTAATTATTTGCCCTTCTTTATTCAAAAGTTCCCAAGCCATTTATAAGGCAAATGAGAACAAACCAACTACAAGATGTAACAGCCATAAATAAAAAAACGTGGCATGAATTGTGGAAGCATAAGCAACCATTACAACCATTATTAAAAATAATCTACAACTAATTCCTATTCTGGAGGTAGCAGTTCCACAGTTCCTATTTTCATGCTAAGTCCTATTCCTATTCTCATGCATGACCCACTCCCAAAAGCAACGTGGCAATGGACATATCATTCCTCCCCCCTGGAATTATCCTTGTCCGCAAGGATAAAGGCAGGGTAAGTCTTCAAAAAACGCCAACAATTCTCCCAGGTTGCATCCTCAATTGGCGCCCCAATCCATTTAACCAAAATCTCGGTTTTGGGGCGGTAACGTCCCTTTCGAACAATACGGGTGTCCAACACGGCTTCAGGTTGAGGAAGGATCTCGGAAGTGTCCGAAACTGGCGGGAGTTGATGGGAAACAATGGTGATGGGACCGTCGTGTTTCTTGAGAAGACTAACATGAAAAACATTGTGGATTTGGGAACCCTCTGGCAGCTCGAGCTTGTACGCCACTGGACCAATTCGAGCAAGAACCTTGTAAGGACCAAAGAACCGAGGTGAAAGCTTCATAGAGCCTCGAAAAGCCACTGATTTCTGCCGGTATGGTTGGAGTTTGAGGTACACAAAATCACCGACCTCAAAAACAAGCTCTCATCGATGTCGGTCAGCTTGGGATTTCATTTGGTCACGAGCGACAGTCAAGTTACGACGCAATGCACTAAGAATGTCATCTCGGTTGCGCAAGAGGTCGTCAACAGCCTGAACTTTCGTTGTGCCTGGAATGTAGGAAAGTAAAGTTGGTGGAGGTAGCCCGTACACGGCCTCGAAAGGGGAAATTTTGGTGGACGAGTGAGTGGAAGTGTTGTAGCTATATTCAGCCCATGCGACCCAGTCCATCCATTTTCTTGGCTGCCCATGTGTGAAGCACCGAAGATACTGCTCGAGCGTGCGATTAACCACTTCCGTTTGACCATCGGTTTGTGGGTGATAACTAGAACTCATGCAAAGAGCTGTACCTTGGATCTGAAATAAAGTTTTCCAAAATAAACTCATAAAAATTTTATCTCGGTCACTTACAATGGATGCCGGCATGCCATGAAGCCGAACAATTTGTTCGATAAAGGCTTTAGCCACAGTGATGGCAGTAAAGGGGTGCTTGAGTGGAATAAAATGGGCATATTTGGTCAAGCGATCCACGACCACCATGATGACAGTTTTACCGTGGGATAGCGGCAACCCTTCTATGAAATCCATGGAAATGTCAGTCCATACTTTGGTTGGTATTGGCAATGGTTGTAATAGGCCAGCGGGTCGCAAGCAATTAGATTTGCATCGTTGACAGACATCGCAATTTTTGATGAATTCCTTGATTGTAGTTCGCATGTGAGGCCAAGTAAAGCTTGCGTTAATGCGGCTCAATGTTTTATGATAGCCAAAATGTCCACCACTTGGTGACGAGTGATGTGTGGACAAAATTGCTGGAAGTAGTGGCGAAGTAGGACTTAAATAGATGCACTTTCCTTTGAAAAGAACTCCATCACGTAAAAAATATTGCGACTGGAGGTGTGATGGAATTGATTCCAATAATTGACTATAGAATGGATCGTTGGCTACCTCACATTGGAGTGTGGACCACCAATCGGCAACGGGCAAGGACACTGCGAGGAACTCTAGTTCTCCAACTCGTGAGAGAGCATCCGCACCACAATTCTCCCTTCCTTTCTTGTACTCAATGACATAATCATAGCCAAGGATCTTTGGTAACCACCGTGTTTGTGCCGGTGTCGTGATTCGTTGCTCTAGCAAATATTTTAAACTCCTCTGATCCGTCCGGACAATGAAAGGTTTACCGATTAAATATGGTCTCCACTTGCGGATGGCCTTCACTATTGCTAGCATCTCCTTCTCGTAGGTTGATAGAGCTAAGGCCGACGGTTTGAGAGCTTCACTGAAGTAGGCTACGGGTTGGTCTTGTTGTGACAAAATAGCCCCGATGCCCACTCCACAAGCATCGCATTCAATCACAAAGGATTGTGAAAAATCTGGTAAACGTAGGACTGGAGGAGATGTGAGGGCCTGTTTGAGTTGTGAAAAAGCGGCGGCGGCCTCAGAAGTCCAATGGAACCCATCTTTGGATAATAAGCGAGTGAGAGGCGCAGCGATCCCTCCAAAACCACTAATAAATTTTCGGTAGTATCCAGCTAAGCCAAGGAAGCCGCGAACACCTCGGGTGGAAGTGGGAATTGGCCACTCAAGAACTGAACTAATTTTGCCGGGATCAACGGCCACCCCTATAAATGAAATGAGGTGTCCCAAATATGCCACCTGTAACACGCCAAAACAACATTTGGATTGTTTGGCAAACAACTGATTGTTGGATAAAACAAGAAGGACTGCACGGAGGTGCCCGAGGTGATCAACCCAATTTTTGCTGTACACCAAGATATCATCAAAGAAGACCAGAACAAATTTCCTCAAGTAAGGTCGTAGCAAATCATTCATCAAACTCTGGAAGGTGGAGGGGCATTTGTAAGGCCGAAGGGCATAACAACAAATTCGTAATGTCCGTCATGTGTGCGAAAAGCAGTTTTGTGTATATCAGCCTCTTGAACCCGTATTTGATGGTATCCGGCGCGGAGGTCAAGTTTCGAAAAATACCTGGACTCGTGTAATTTGTCGAGGAGTTCATCTATGACCGGGATCGGATACTTATCTTTGATTGTAATATTGTTGAGAGCTCGATAATCAACACAAAACCGCCAACCTCCGTCCGCTTTTTTGACGAGCAATACCGGTGAAGAAAATGGGCTAGTACTGGGCCGAATCAAACCTGAGTCAAGAAATTCCTTCACCATCCTTTCAATTTCTGCTTTTTGATAATAAGGGTATCGGTAGGGTCGGACGCTCACTGGTTCTTGATTTGGTTGTAATGGTATGTGGTGATCATGGGGACGTATTGGTGGCGAGGTATTGGGACGGCAAAGACATGCTCAAACTCAGTGAGGATTTGGGCGAGGTCGGCAGGGTGGTCCTTGTCTGAAGTTGGTTCGTGGCTTAGAATGATTTGAAAGAATAAGGCTGTGCCATTGAGGTGGAGTAGTTCCTTATCATAAGGCACAAACATTTACACCTACTAAAGAAACAAGTAACACTCTAGTGATCGAGCATGACACCCAAGGTCTTTCTAAGGAACTCAAACCGAAGAAGATCTTGATCGCGTGCTACGGGCAACCCGAATTTCGTGACTATGGCTTGATCAATGAAATTGTGGGTGCTTCCCCCATCAATGAGGACAGTCACTGTTTTACTTTGTAATTTGCCTACCACCAGGAATGTTTGAGGATGTGTCGTCCCAGCTATTGCATGGAATGAGATTTCAGGGAGGAGCTCGGCCATATCGGGTTCTTCAGGAGGGTCCATGGCAACGGTAGGTTCGAGGGTTGGTGACTCTTCAATCATAAACAACTGGGGTCTTTGACAGCGGTGACCCGGAGTGAATTTCTCATCGCAATAATAGCACAACCCTTTTTCGCGACGTTCGCGTGCCTCTTGACTGGTAATTCGTCGAACTGGAACTGGAGCATTGGCCGAGGTTTGACCCACCTTCAATGTGGGTGGGGGTCCTAGAACACCAGCTGTGTTGTTTGGAGAAGACCGTGGGGTGAAGGCTGCCACTTGAGGACGAAAGGAGCTATTCCCTTTTTTTTGTAGAGCATTGCGCTCTTTAATTAGCCGTGCCGCTCCAATGGTGTCGGCCAAGGTACGGGGTTGCTTGAGTTTGACATCCAGGCGTATGTCGTCACGGAGTCCCGCAATGAAGCACCCAATCAAGTAATTTTCGGGCAACCCATCAACACGATGTGAGAGCATCTCGAAGGCTTCTTGATAGGTGGCCATTGTCGAAGTTTGTTTGAGGCGGGTCAAGGATTCTGAGGGATCCTCATAATCGGTGGGACCGAAGCGGAGCAAAAGGGCCTTGGTTAGCTTCTCCCTCTCCTCTCTATAAAGAGAGGGAGCTTGCTCTCTTGTAATATACTGAAACATAATATATCAACACCAACTTTCAGTCCCTCTCTTTTTCTCTCCCTCGTTACCAACCTTACATTCTCTCTGTTCTCTTCCTCGTTACCAAACTCACAATCCCAACCCAGATTTTGATAGGTATCAAACTCTACAGCAACAAATTGAGTCGATTTGGGGGGGGTTGATTGACAAGATTGGAAGACCCATGGCTGCACCTGTTGCAAGATTGGAATTGAAATTATAAGGAAGAAGGAAGAATGCAAACCCATCTCCAAAACTCGAATTTCCTTGTGAATCAATGACAAACAAGAAATAGGTGTTGAAGTCCGTCAGTTTTCCAGAAGCTTTGTCCCAAAGGTGAAGAGGATCTTTATATGAGGCTCGACCGGCTATCAACTCTTGTTTTTTAGGAGTGATTTCGATGCCTTTGTTGGAAACATTAGCATATCCTTGTAGGACAACATCTTTAGACATTTGATAGTTGGATTCGTGACGAGCTAATGCTTCGTTGACTTCACTGCGAAACTCAGCGTTGCTTTTGGCCCGTGTATCCATGTAACCTGGCTCTGATACCAAATGATAAGAATTTTATAAGGCAAGCCATTTATAAGGCAAATGAGAACAAACCAACTACAAGATGTAACAGTTCCATGAGTTGGAGACAGCCATAGCAATGGTTGGTTGTGAGGAAAATGAATTCTTGATAAGTGAGTTTCGAACTATATACACAATTTTACATAGAAATTAAATAACCGTAGACTCAATGTTCCAAAGTCTTGGTACTTTGTTGAATCAGTCTTTGTGTGGAGTTTTCAAACTAGTAATTTTCTTCATTGCATCTATTCTTTAATCACAAAGAATTTAGTTATTCTACAACAAATCCAGTTACAAAATCAGACACAATTTTTTCTCATACAACGTGATTCACATATTTAGTACGGCTCACCTTCTATGAGATGTTGTGTTCAATTTTGACCTATTTTGAGAAGAGGAAAATAAACAGTTTTTTTGCTTATTTTCTTGTTTTTTGGCTTATTCATAAAATCATTTGGGAAGATAGAAATAAGTAGCATTTTTGTTTTTTGGTTTGAAAATTATTTTAATATGGTGTCACATCACCTGCAAAATTATGAATTGACCATATTACCTTCATGTAATTTTACTTTTTTTTAGCTTATTCACACACATGATGGTATTTTGATAATTTCACTTATTAACTTATTTCTAACGCTCCAAATTTTGTTTTGCTCAAATAGACTGAAAATAAGCCAAAAGCAAGCTTTTTTTTTTTTCTCTTCAAAATAGGCCAATCAAATTTTGTATAGTTAGAATTTTCTATAGAAATAAATACAGTAATATTTTCGATCACATTTTCTATGACTTGCTCATAATTGAGTGTGGAGTCCACTGCATTTAATAAAAAAGAGATTTCACTTAAATCACATTTTAAGTGAATTTTTAAGAAATCGTAATTTAGGAAACACAATTTTTTGGAATCACAATTTCAAAATACAAAATAAAAATGATTGGTTTAATTTTAGAATATGTTATTGTTATTATTTTTTTAAGAAATAAAAATTAATTTGACAAAAAAAAAATTGAAAACTAATTTTAAATTTTTAAAAATTGTTTGTACTCTTAAAAAAAGCTAAAATCATGTCAAAGTAATGAGTGTTTTTATTTTTAATTTTTTTACTAAATTAGTTTCAAGTTTTTTTGTTTTTTTTTTAATTTTTTAAATTTTTTGTAGAAATCAAATTCTCAAAACGAAACCAAACAGAGTTGGTATGCAATTCTATGTTGAAAAATATTTAAGATAGCAAAATTTCAGTACATAAATGTGATTTCATTAAATAGTTAAGATAACAAACTTTTTTTATTTTTTATTTTTATGTAATAAAATTGCATGAATTTGGACTCTGTACGGATACAAGTTTGCTATATCATGACTATTTTTCAACATAGAATTACATTTTGAAATTGCAATTTCATTATTTTTCTTTTTCAAATTGTGATTTGGTAAAACCGTATTTTCTAAATTAATGGGGTATTTGAGATTATCTAAATAAGCATATTTTTTGACTTTTTATGAAAAAAGTAAAATATGAGTTGGGTATGAAGTGATGTGGTAGAGAGGTGATATGACTTAAATAAAATGATTGTAACCAAAATAGGATTATGTGCTAAAATAACAACGCATGCCCAACCACCCCTAAGATTTCTTGAAAATCTACTTAACTAAAATCTCATTTTCAAAATGTGATATCCAATCTTATTTTTTTCATTTTCAAAATGACATACCTAATCTTATGTTGAAATCATAGCTCAAAATGAGTATTGAAACATCATTTTTGCATCAATGTTGAAATTGTGTTTTGAAAATGTAACTTTGGCTTCGTTTGGAAAGTGTGTTAATTTTTTAGCTATTCTAATATGGGGCTAACAAGTCTCATTTGGAAAGACTTTTTGGTTTTTCTAACTTTTTGTGAGAGAAAGAATATAATGATTATGGGTTGGATGTGATATTTTGTCTTATTGGGCAAAAAAGCATATTTTGTCTTTTTGAGGCTAAAATAGTCTCAAGCTCAACCCAACCCTTCTTTCCAAACGCAGCCTTTAAGGTAAACTTGCATTTTTAAAATGAGATTTCAGTATAGCCATGTTGGCAATTTCACGTGGGCATGTCATCATGAAAGTGTATTTTGAAAATGTGATTTTGTTATCAAATTGTATTTTGAAAATATAATTTTAAAAACTTAGGTTAATTTGTTAAATAATTTAAAAGGTGTGCTATTTCTGTAAATAGTTTAATTTTTTTTTTAAAGATATTTTGAAAAAAAACTCAGTTTATCTATGTTTTGGATCGAAAATTCTTCGGTGTCCTAGGCGCACTGTTAATCTGTTTAGTGTAACGGATTATAGATTTAAATTCCTGAGTAGTATTTATTAAATAAGTTTTTTTGAGAGGAATTTATTAAATAAGTTGTGAAACAACTCTTTGAATTAACTTTTATTTTTTGTTATTCACTACTTGTCTACATTTCTTATAAAAAATAATAATAATAATCCATAGTCCATTTGGATCTTCTTCTATTTTTTAAAAAATAAAAAATAAAAAAATCTAAGAGTATAACCTTAAATTAACATGTCCAAAGCAGAAGGTGATAATAAAAAATAAAGGGTGAGCAGCTTTTCAGAATCAATTTTTTAAATTAAAATAAATTACTAGAATCAGAAACTGTTTAAAATAAATTTAACCAAATAATCTAAAATAATTTTTTCAAAACTAAAATTTATAAATTGGCCAAAATAAATCACACCATACACCCCCGCTATATCCTCTGCTCTTCCCCGAATCACTAACATAAACTAGTGAGCCCTACCATTTTTACTAATTACATTTGATTTGTCACACCACGTGCCTATGCCCCTTTTGAAAAATTCTTCTTTAAATATGAATGACTTCTCAGCTTTTCATTGTCTACTTTTCTAATTTTCAGTAGCTGATTTAGTTTATTATTTTAGGAGACTTACATTTAGCTCTTGATACGGGTAATGGTAGAGGGTCACAATTTTTGTGGCTCAAATGGCTCAAAACTGCCAAAACGACGTCGTTTTGGCATGTTTTGTGCTCAAAACGACGTCGTTTTGACAGTTTTGAGCCATTTGAGCCACAAAAATTGTGGCCCTCAAACATTATTCCTCTTGATACATAGATTTATGGGAAAATTATTTATAAGTCCTATTAGGAAGACTTATGCTACATATGGTCCTACTAAAAAATTTATGTTTCCATAAGTCCTGTGGGAAGTTTGTTGACATATTTACCCTCAATAACAATTTTTGTGGCTCAAATGGCTCAAAACTGCCAAAACGACGTCGTTTTGGCATGTTTTGTGCTCAAAACGACGTCGTTTTGACAGTTTTGAGCCATTTGAGCCACAAAAATTGTAACCCTCAAACATTATTCCTCTTGATACATAGATTTATGGAAAAATTATTTATAAGTCCTATTAGGAAGACTTATGCTACATATGGTGCTACTAAAAAATTTATGTTTCCATAAGTCCTGTGGGAAGTTTGTTGACATATTTACCCTCAATATTAATTGTTAATATCATAAATAATAGTAAAACCATATATAGAAAATTGATATAAACGTAACGTAACGTGACACCTACATAAACATAACTTGACACCTATACATAACGTGCACTACACGAAAAATGGTCTACAGCAACGTTTTTTTTTGTGGCGTTTAGGAAACGCCACTATAAATTAACGAAACACAACGTTTTCGAAAAACGTTGTGTCTGATCTTAGTGAAACGACGCCGTATTGGGTCAATGTATTGACCGTCAAAACCACCGTCTCTTTGAACTCAGTCTCTTTTTCTCAGTCTCTACTACAACTCAATTTCCCTCTCTTCCAAAACCCTCGATTTGAAGATCTCACTCTCTCTCGCTCAGTTTCAAACACACACTCTCTCGCTCGCTCACTCAATTTCTCATTCTCAACCCTCGATTTGCTCAATTGCAGATCCAAAACCCTCGATGGTTTGCGCTTCATCGATCTCTGTCGCTCGCAGTCGAACTCTCTAGCTATTCTTCATTGATCTCTCTCGCTCGAGGGCTTTGCTCTAGCTGTTCTTCATCGAACTCGAACTCGATCTGTTCTTCATCAAATCGATCTGTTCTGTTTTTCATCAAATCGATCTGTTCTTCATCAAATCGCAGATCCAAAATCCAAAATCCAAAATCGATCTGTTCTAGCTGATCTCTCTTGCTCTTATATCAGGTACATTTTTCACTCTCTACTTTCTCATTGTCAAATCTGCTGATCTGTTCTACTTTCTCTGTAATTTTTTCGTTCTTTAGTTTAAAAAATTTGGATTCTATTTACTTAAAATGTTTGTAATTTCCGAAGTCTTAGTGGATTCTATTTACTTAAAATGTTTGTTTGTTTGTAATTTTAATTTGGATGTAGGAGACAATAGGTCACTTGAGCAAATTCCTATTGCTTGCAAAGATGCAATAGTAATTTTGTTTATGTTTGATCTTACTAGCCGGTGTACTCTAAATATGTATGTTAATTATTTCATCATTAAATCAATACTCCTTTTAATAGTGATACATACATAGTTTTAAGTTTAAAGAACCACTAATTTGATATAATTTTGTGTTTTCTGGATTATTACAGTGTTATTGGATGGTACAATCAAGCAAGAAAGTGGAATCAAGTACTAAATCTATCTTCTAAATTTGCATCAACTGGAATGTGTGGTTTAGATTATTCTATGCATTTTTCTGTAATATTTTTTTCTCCTATAGCAGTAGTGAATGGATAAATATAATGGCAACGAACAACATTATGAAAGTGGGTAGAACTTCATTTTGTTGATGGGGTCTTTACTAGTGAAGTGCCAAACATTTAAGATTATTAATGATCCAATCATATATTCCTCAAAAGAAAATAAAAAATAAAAAAATACAATAGAAAAAGTACTTGTTAATGCAATTGTGGGGGAGAAAAAGATTTATGTCAATAATTTGATCATTAATAAGTGTGTTATGGATGATATCGACAACAATCTCTATTTTTGTATTGAAAAGAATGAAGTTGCAGAATTTCATTATTTGGATACTATTCATTCTTAAAAGGGTATGAACATATTTTCATATAAATTTTTTAATTTTTTTGCTTTAATTTTTGTTTGCAGACGGCAATTCCTATACTAATCGGGACCAAATTCGATTTGCAGTGGACAATTGTGACCCAGGTACAAATTCCTCAGCTTTTTTTGTGTATAATTTGTTCAGCAGTATTAATTGACAAAGAACGTTTTTAAAACGCCATAAAGCTATAGCGACGGCCGCGTCCTCGGCGTTTGGTGCTTAGCGTCGCAAAAGGAATTGGCGGCGTTTTTGCCACTTTTAGCGGCGTTTTTTAAACGCCACTAAAAGTCTATTTTCCAGTAGTGGGTGGAGTATCCAAAATCTTGGTTCATAGCTGCCCACCCCAAGTGCTAAGCAGTATGTCATCCAGTCTGAAATGGATACAAAACGTGCTAAGCAGTATGTCCTATCCTTCATTTCAATACTTTGGTTTCTTAGCTTTCTTACTCTTATTATGTGGTATCACCTTTAAAATTGCAACGTTTGATGATGATCTTTATCCAAAGTTGTTCTATGGTTTATTTTCCGGTTTAAAATTGCAAGGTTTTATACTTGTTCCGGTGCAGAGAAAGATTTGCACCAGATGGAGAATCCTGTTCCTAGTCAGTAGAGTTCCCAAAATTAGCAGGAACATAAATCAACACGACTTTGTAATTTTGGTTATACATGACCAGGAAAACTCGTTCAGTGATCAGTGTCAAATTAAAGAAATTACATGCTCTTCCCTGGTGGGACAATAGGTCCTACGTTTGATCAAAGGTCATTTGCTCTTGAACTGGAAATCAATATGTATGAGTGTATGGGTTTTAAAGTGAAGTTGTTTGATATTAGTTCTTTCAATTAGTAATTCAGATGTGGTGGCTTTAGGTTTTTGTGTGTGTGTGTGTGTGTGTGTGTCGTTTATATGACTATACTATTGAATACATTAGGTAATTTGATATGAGAAGTCTGCAATCTTTAAAATGAGATTGGTGTTATCTGTAAAGACTATTAATTTGATATGTGAGTTGCTGCGGAATAAATATGAAATGCTGTTATGCAGGCAATTTGCTCAACGTTCACGGGTTCGGAAACTTCAATATATAGCTGAACTGGAAAGGAATGTGCAAGCTTTACAGGCATGTATTAGTTAGAAACTACTAAAAAAATTTGATACATTTTTTTTGGGGAAAGTTGCTGTAGTTTATCATAATGTGCTGATGTTAGTCCTTATATACAATTACAGGCAGAAGGATCTGAATTTTCTGCTGAGCTTGAATTTCTCAACCAGCAGAATCTTATTCTGACCATGGAGAACAAAGCCTTGAAGCAACGTTTAGAAAGTTTAGCCCAGGAGCAGCTGATAAAGTATTGTAAGTTTTCATACTTCTTGAACCTTTTTGAATCGTATTTGCTTCTGTTGCTTGGAAGCCCCCCACTCAGGTATAATCAATCCTGCAAGAATTATGAGAATATTGATAATGGATGTTGTTTGAGGGTAATTGTGAATCTGAATTCTTAGATGATAATTGAAGATATAAACTGTATTGGAATGAGCATAAAGGAATATTGAGCTAACTGTAAACTTCCAGTGGTTTTCGCCTATATGTCATTGAAGTAGGGGAAAATTTTTGTTGTAGCATTACATAATTTTTAAAACAATTCTTTTACATTTACTGTAAGAAAACATTAAATTTCTGGGCGTTTTCTGCATGAATGCTCCCGGAACTGCTATAGGGTTGGGGAGGGGTGGGGGATCAGAATCAGTTTCTGATTTCTGTGGAATTTGATAGAGCTTCTTTTATTTTTAGTTTTTTAGTTGCATTACATCATTACCATTTTTGGTTTCTTGTAGACCTTTATTCAATAAAAAATATGAAAACTGCTAACCCAATTGTTGCACTACTTAGCTTTAGGCTCATTAACATAGTAGGTGGATTATGCTTGTTTCAGTCCATGCTTATTCTAGTTCATTTGTTCAGCTGGTTGTAGCCCAGGGTCTTCAATAACTTTAATACCTTGTTTCCTGGGTATGTTTGGATAGCTAACCTAAGTCTTGGGATCAGGAGACCTATTATTGAACTTATGCTTGGATAATTGTAGTAGCTGTGCTTGTTTGCATCCCCGTCAGCACAGCATAAGTGCTTGCTAAACAGAAAGATTTCTCTCTAGATTGGTGCACCACTGCATTACCTGGCTGTTTTTGATAAGTATTAGTTTTTTAAAATTAAGGTGAATGGTGGATTCTCTTTTCTTGAGAAAGTGGCATCCTTCTGGATGCCCTTAGAAAGTTGGTGGACGTATTTTCTCATTGGATAATGTAGAAGATGTTATGCTGAGGTGAGGAAATGATAATTGGACAATGGCAGCAAATATAAACAACCTTCATTTGAATCTGTCTTCTGGTGGACAGAATTATAGTGACAGTTGTGAATTTTAGATAATCAAATTTATTAGGCAATCATTTATGATAAAACTATTTCTTTGTTACAATTAGAACGAAAATTTTAGCTGGGTTGATCTACATGTTTTTTGTCATTTGTTTCATTAGTAGAATCCAACATATATATCTTCCTTTATGATTGTTACTAGAGGTGGCATTGAGGTAGGTTATATATAGAAACTCACATGATTGATATGTATTGCTTCATTTTTTAAGAAAAATTGCAAGCAATTTTGCCATGTCATAATTTCTTTGTTGACAAATACACACATATAAGTGGTAGATAGGTTACATGCTTGAAAAGCTTTAATATCATTGGAATTGAAATCACTTGCATTACAAAATGTGCGACTTTGGAGCTTAGTAGCATAGCTATAAACACAGGACATTGACTTGACATGACTTGATGCGACATGGATTGCATGACATTGCAAACCTTTAAAAAAGAAGACCCATCCATGCTGAGGACACAATGCACAAGGCTCGCACTCAAGCAGGGTCTGGGAAGGGCAAGATGTACCCAGTCTTAACCCCCATTTTCGAGAACACATCAACATCTAAATATAAGACAGTTATAATTTTGAACCATCTTACTTTTGGTGATAACAATTGCATAAAATGGAAATTGAAGCTTGGCAATTATCATATGGATAAATACATGTATGCTCTTTTTGTTTTGTTCACTTCACTTTCATTTATATTTACTTGTTCTATTATATGAGTGTTTATTGCATGCTTGACTTGTGGTGCCATGTGTACATAGTGGAACTTTCTCAAACAAAGAAAAATGAATAGTAAAGGTTCGACACTACTGGGTGTACTCTTTGTTTTTTCAAGTGTGTTGGATGCAGGAGTGTGTGCTTCACAACCAGTGTGGACACATTAAGCATATGAAAGAATGAGCTCTGTGGGGTTAATATATCCTTAATTTGTATTTTTTTGCGAGCTGCAACACAGGGCAGCAGTAAATTCTTTCACATATTTTCATCCAGAAACTAAGACAAGTGAAGGGTTTATGCAGTGGAGCATGAAGTATTGGAAAGAGAAATTGGAAGGCTGGGAGCCTTGTGTCAGCAACAACAACAACCGTCTTCTAGTCATAGACGCAACAATAGTAGAGACCTTGATTCGCAATTCGCAAACCTCTCTTTGAAGCACAGGGATTCCAGTTCTGGCCGTGACCCACTTCACATTTGAACATATGATGTAGCTAGAGAGCTGTGACCTACCTTGACTTGACAAAAATTGCTGTCTCCCTTGTGCCGGTGATGTTTGACCCGAGCTCTTTCACTCTTGGTACCTTTCATCTAGCAGCTTTACTTGTTTTACATTTTGACTTTTGTTTCTGCTTTTCATTCTCTACTTGTATTTGCTCATTTAATTTAATATGTGCACCTGGTAGTCATGCCACGAGCTTGACTCATCTGAGGTGGAAACTGAAAAGAATGATCAATGTTCTTCTCCACTGTATGTTCTACTGATTAAAATTCATAACTTTCCGTTCAAAATTTGCCCCCTTGCAAATTTATTGTCTCTTGGAATCCAATATAGTGCACAAATTTGTGGGGGAATTACTTGTAATGCATGCTGACAAGAATTGTTGTAAAATTTGTAATAAAAGCTATGCTTTCTCCAGGAATTTTTATTTATTTATTTATTTATTTTATATGATGCATTTGGTTTATAGGTTGTCAATTAGCCTATTAGGCTCTGTTGGCTATGAGATCATGTCATTTCGGTATTTATGCATGCCCTTGAAGCTATGTTTGGATGTAAGGAAAATAATAGAGGAAAAAAAAAAAAAAAGAGTTGAAAGAAGTTGAATTCCTGTCTTTTATTTGGTAGAAATAATTTTTGAGAAATGGAAGTTGGAGGTTGTGGCTCAGCATTGAACCTCTAGATTTAACATTCTTGTATCAAGCTAAAATTTTCAACAATTTTCAAAATCTTGGATGACTTGTGTAGTTTGTTGCCTAATTTCATGTGGTATTTGAAGTATCCGGAGTGTGAATTTGAATTTTGTTTTTTTAGATTTCATTATAATGTATTTGGCGTAGTCTAGTGGAAGATTTGTTTTTTCAGATTCATTATAATGCATATTTTCTAAAATGGTATGCTTTGGACACAATAATAATAATAAATAATTAAAAAAAAAGAAAAAGAAAAAAAGTGGCGTTTTCGAAAAACGCCACTAAATGACGTCATGCTCACGTCACACGTTAGTTTGTGACGGTAATAGAAGCGGACGTCAACATTTTGTGGTGTTTTAAAAAACGCCGTCGAATAGTTTTAGCGACGTTTATTAAACGCTGCAAACCTATTGTGGCGACCGTATCAACGGCGAAAATTTTAAACGTCGTTATAACTTTTTACGGCGTTTTTCATGCTTTTAGCGGCGTTTTAAAAACGCCGCTAAAACTCGAATTTCCTGTAGTGGTGACATCTACATAAACATAACGTAACGTGACATATCTACATAAACGTAACGTAACGTGACACCTACATAAACGTAACGTGACACCTATATAAACGTAACGTGACATATCTACATAAACGTAACGTAACGTGACACCTACATAAACGTAACAAAAAAATTAAATTAGATATTTAAAAAATATTAAAATTTTGAAACTTTTATTTCAACAAATCTAAAAAATATAGGAATGGGACCATCATACGATTAAAAATCAACCCTAGAAAAAAATAAAATAATTAGATTCAAAGCATCTAGTGGCCTCATTCATATTCTTCATGTGAATGGGAAATTATCAGAAAATTTTTAAAATTTTGTTTGGTTTAAATTTTTTTTAAAAAAATTAAAATCGCTTTCTCTCTCCTATACATCAATTAATTATTTTTTTCTCTCATCTCTTCTTGTTAATTACTTTTTCTCTCACACACATCTACTCAACTACAACAAAATATCAAATCATTCCAAACTTCTAAACTCCAAAACAATTTTTCAAATATACAACCAAATAAATTAAAAAAATTGTCTAAACTCTCTTCTTATTTCAAAACACAAAAACGACGCCCATTATTTTTTTTATTTTTATTTTTTTAACAGATGGAGGGAAAGTATCATTTATGTGCATGTGAATTGAAAAAAAAGACATACTGGATGCCAAACACACAAATGTCTGCGTCATCATTTTTTTTGTCATGACATTATTTTATTGAATTTCGCATGATTAACACAATGAATCGTAATTTTGAGTAACTATTTGATGAATTACTAAAATATGATAACAATCAGTAACATTTCACATTCAATTTAAAAAAATAAAAATTTATTAAGTTTGCGAAACGTAACGTGACACGTTACGTTACGTTTATGTAAATGTCACGTTACGTTTATATAAGTGTCACGTTACGTTCACATTGGTGTCATGTTACGTTACGTATATATAGGTGTGACGTTACGTTACGTTTATGTAAGTGTCACGTCACGTTACGTTTATGTAGGATCTTGTGGAATATATTCTTATGAAAATAGGACTTGAGACTCTATAAGAAATTATACAGGACTTACCCTATCATAAGTGTCTGAAAAAGGATTTATAAATAAGTCTCCCTAGATTTATTGTCTAATAAATCCTATCATAATTAATAATATTATTTTATTAAATATTATTAAAAAAACATCACTAATTATTAAATTTTAGTGACAATTTAAAAAATTTGTCACAAAATACCACTAATTACAAGGTTTGGCGACACTTTAAAAATATCGTCACAAAAAAATCACTAATTTTTAATTTTCAGTGATAATTTGAAAAATTCGTTGTAAAAAAAATTCACTAATTATAAATTTTAACGACAATTTATAAAAATCGTGATAAAAAAAGTCACTAAAGATTCGTTTGGAAAGAGGGGTTGGATTGGATTGGGAGGCTATTTTAGCCACAAAAAAACAAAATAGGCCTTTTAATCTAAAAAACAAAACATCACATTCAACCCATAAGCCAAAAAGCCTATCCCAAACGAGACTTTTTAGTCTCAGGCTAAAATAATCAAAAAGTCAAAAAGCCAATCCAGATTCCATACGAACGCTAATTATCAATTTTTTGCAATATATGCAAAAAAATATCACAAAAAAATTATTTTTAACGATTTTATCATAATTTATTTTCAATAAAATTTGATAAAAATTAAATCAAACTATTATAATTTATTGATAATTTACCTTTACTATTTTGGTATCTTACTCGACTTGTATTAGAAGATTATGCTCAACCATTTTAGTGATATGTATCACTAGTCAATAATTTTTTTTTTTTTTTAAATATTGTCATATATAGAGAGACTACAAGACTGGGTTAATAAGAAATCAGATTTGTCCATTTATTTCATCTACGATATTTTATTTATTTTTTTTATTCAATGACATTAAATGAGATATTTACGTTGTTGTACCTATTTATAAAGTTTTAACTTTGATCAAAATAATATTGTGGCTAAAAACTAAGGAATACTTTTCAAAACACTAGGATTAAAACATTCATTTATTTTATTTTTTTTTTCATAGAACATTGATTTATTTGAAAAGTCAAAAGCTCTTTTTATGTGATCCAAGTTCCAATATGGAATTGACAAATCCAACGAGACGTTTCTTCCGAGCAAGGATTCTCTCCAACTTTCTCTCTGGCCTCCCATTCGGGCAACGGTCTAAATTGGATCACATCATTTCATGCAAAATATGCGGTTGAGATTAGTTTTATTTAAAAAAAAAAAAAAAAATTAACTCACTGATACAACACGTCCCACCACACTCTCTCTCTCTCTCTCTCATTTCTAATAAAAAATTAAAAAATTATTTTAATCTTTTTCATTTTATTTTCATAAGATATACTTCCTCTGTCTCAAAATTTAGTCCCTTATTCCATTTTTTATTATCCCAAAATATTTGTCTCTTTTCAAAAATTAATGACAAAAATAATATAAATTTTCTATTTTGCCATTCTTTTAAATTCATTAATAATATAAAAAGTACAATTAAGACAATTGATATTTTCCAAAAAATATACTATCATAAGATATATACATATATATAATTTTTAATATAAAATTTTAATTTTATAAAATTAGTATCATTGAAAATATACCTTTAAAATGACACTAATATTAAATATATTTAATAAAAAATTAAAATAAATAAAAAGTAATTACTATGCTAAGTTATGTTTTCAAATTGTTATTTTTTAAATATAAAAATTAATTTGTTGACAATAAACGCACAAGAGTTTTCAATTTGATGAAATTAGTTATGTTTTTAAGTTGTTTGGTTATGAGTTTTGAAAAGAGTTTTCAAAATTGAAAAACTTATAACTCATAACCAAACACATAACTCATAACCAAATTATTTGTAAAATTCAATTCCAAAAAATAATTTGTCATTTTGGTCTAAAAAAATAATTTCTATATTTATAAAATATCAAAAACTATATAGTATATTATTTGGAGAATATCAATTTTCATAATTGTACTTTTTATGTTATTAATGAATTTAAAAGAAGGGTAAAATAAAAAATTTATAATATTTTTGTTCTTAATTTTTGAAAATGGACTAATATTTTGGGATAATAGAAAATGGAATAAGGGACTAAATTTTGAGACAGAGGAAGTATATCTTATGAAAATAAAATGAAAAAGATTAAAATAATTTTTTAAAATTTTTATTAGAAATAAGAGAGAGAGAGAGAGAGAGAGAGAGAGAGAGAGAGTGTGTGTGTGTGTGAGTGAGTGAGTGCGTGTGAGTGAGTGGTGGGACGTGTTGTGTTAGTGAGTTAATTTTTTTTTTAACTAATCTCAGCCGCACATTTTGCATGAGATGATGTGGTCCAATCTGGACCAATGCCCGGAGGGGAGGCCAGAGAGGAAAGTTGGAGAGGATCCTTGCTCGTTTCTTCCGCATTGAAAACGATGGTATCGAACACGCCAGTAGAGAGTGGAGACTACTAGAGCTAGACTATTGGATTCAACGTGGGTGTTTGAGAAGTTGCTATTTTAGTAAGTTATTTTAGTTTTTTATTATTTTATAGGTTAAAATTTTTGTGTTTGGGAAGATAATTGAATTTTTTGTAGTTAAATGTGATGTTTGTGAGAGAAAAAGTAAATGCTTATGAGTTTAATGTGACATTTTGTCTTATTAGCTATTTTAGTCTATTTTGTCATTTTGTGGATTTTAATCCAAAAAGGCAAAAAAAGCCTTTGCCAGAATAATTCCATATAATGCCCCTATATTTTTAACTTGGGTAAATTATAAACACATCCCCTGAGATTTACTTAAATTATAAATTATTCCCTGTGATTTTAGAAATTACATTATGTCCCATAAGATTTCTAATTTCATAACAAATAAGTCTTTTTATTACTAAATCATCAAGTTAATTAACAGTTTTAATAATATTAAAATTTTATTTCAATTAATAATTCAGATAATTTTGTTATTGTATAGGTGAACAGTTAAAAATTTTACCTTTTCAATTAATTCTGTTAAATAAAAAATTCTAACAGAGAGGTATTTGTAATTTTTTTCAAATCATAGGGAACAATTCGTATTTTAAGCAAACCTCAAGGGTATATTTGTAATTTACCCTTTTAACTAACAAACAATTTTATTTTATTTTTAATTTTTTTCACCTGATATGCCAAACAAGAACACAAAATGACATTGTTGTTAGGGTTTAGGGATGCTACTGTGCATTATGCACAGCAGCTACTGCTGCGCTCAAAACTGTGACGTTTTGAATGCTTGAATAAAAGATATCTACGTCAAGACGTCGTGTTTCATTTTGTTTGTGTAAATTTTTCTTTTCTCCCACTGAAAATGTAATTCTCCCATAATAATATTGATGTTAAGCTCTTGAAAAACAGTCCCAAAATGATGTTATAATTTAACTTCTCCAAATCCACATCCAATTTGTGAACCTCAAACGTAAAGTGAAGCCTCATCCCCTACCGGTATGATGGACTCGAAGCGAAGCCTTCTCCTATAAACCTCACAAATGTTCGACTGCCTCCTGTTCCGTCTAACCTCCGTCTCCACTGCCGTAGGGCTGCTGCTCCCATATATATATATATATAGATACATGAAGTTCATGGTGAGATTAATTCCCAGATTAGTCAGTTTAATTAAGTTCACATTTTTCTGTGTATGCAGTGCAATAATCTCCTCCAAGATTCATTATGAAACATATGATAGGTCAACAGCAAGCAACTTGAAAACAAACCCTGTTTTCTCGTTTGAAAAAAAATAAATACATAAAAGAAATACAAAATTAGTGAAATAAAACATTCAAGTGAAAGAAATCTGGAAGATTTGAGGCCAAATTCCACATTTAGCTAAAATATTTTTGGTCTCTTTTTTTCTTCCCTTTGATTTCATTTGAGAACTTCAATACTCATACAAAAAATTAATGGAACTCACTCATTTGAGTTTCGCGTAGAGGAGCTTCGGCGAGATCTTCATCAACATGATACTAAAAAGAGAGAGAGAGAGAGAGAGAGAGACGAAACTCATGTAAAGTTTCCACAACTGAAAAGATGGTGTTTGGACTAAGATAGCTTTTATTCAAGCATTCAAAATGTCACAATTTTGAGCATAGCAGTAACTGCTGTGTATTATAGCGATCCAGGTTTTACCCCGACTTTTATTGTGTTCCGGACTCGAGTTCCGTGGTTGTGTTATTGTCTATATCTCATTTTCGTCCTTTAATCCTTTGTATTTGAGTTTTGGGACGTATTGGGTGAGTTTGGAATAGGTTGGTTGTGAGTTAGTGCAAGTGGTTGCTGCCCAGGTTTTGGCTTCTGCGCTCGAGTGAGGCTTTTTGTGCTTGAGCGAGCCTTGGGTATTTGCTTCTTTGCTCAAGCGAGAGTTCTTACGCTCGAGCGAGGTTTGAGAGTCCTCAGGTTTCTTTTTCAGGTGCAGCTTCCGCTCAAGCGAGCCTTGTGGGGTGTCTCTTCGCTCGAGCGAGGCTTCTTGTGCTTGAGCGTACGTCTGCATCTCTGTAAGACCAGAAGGTTGGTATTCTTCGCTCAAGCTAGCATTCTTGCGATCGAGCGAGCCCCATGTTATTTGTTCCTTCGCTCGAGCAAGACTTCTTTCATTCGAGCGTGCGTTTGCATTGGTACAGACTTGAAGCTTCGCATTGTTCGCTCGAGCGACGCTTCTTGCGCTCGAACAAGGTTCTTTTGTGTCTGGTCGCTCGAGCGACAACTCCTTCACTCGAGCGAGCCTCGTATATATCAGTTCGCGGCAGAGGTGAACTTTACCATTTTTGATCATCTTCTTCTTCCAAAACCCTAGATCGACAGCTCATCTCTCTCTACAAATACACCTTATTCTAGGGTCTTTCTACCCTACTCCCTTTGTTAAAAAGCTAGAGCATCGCGTGGGCTATCTTTTGATCCAAAAAAGTTTGGATTTGGAGCATCTTGAGTTTTTCTCTTCTTCTCCTTTGAGCTTCTCCATTTGAGGTAGGGATAATCTAATCATTACTATGAGCTTTAACATAAATATTGGTCATTTTGTATAAATGGTTGGTTTGGGTGTAGGGTTTTAAGTTCGAAATAGTAAAAGAGGGGTTTTCTATTTTTGGGTTCTATATGTATGTGAGGTCTTGAAAATGGGGTTATTTGTGTATAATGGGGGAAAATTTGGCCATTGGGTGCAATATTTGAGAAAGAGGGAAAAAATGCCATAATTTGAATTGAATTAATTATTGGTTTGAATTATGAAATCAATGTGGGAATATGAAATTGGTTTGGAAATTATGAAATTTGGGAAAAATGTGATTAAATGATGTAGTTGGATTGATAAATCGCTCACCAATGGAAAGGTTGTTAATTTATCTGTTTAAAAATAACTGTTTTGGGCTATTAGTGGAGGATAGCCATGATTGTTGTAGAAACTACATGATGATTAGGTAAATTGAAACTAATCAATTAGAATATGTCATTGAATATGACAGTTGGATGTAAACATTATATATGTGATTGAATTGGTCATGATATATGACAACGTGTTTAAATACATTGTATATGTATCTTTGTTTGGGAGGAGATATGGGATGTATTCCATTGTTTGGGAGGAAATAGGGGATGGACTCCATGGATAATTAAGTTGGTTGGAGTGTCCAGGGTGAAAGTCCGGAAATCTTATTTATATTTGGGTACCAGTTCCCTCGGACGTAGTTCCGTAAAATGGCAAGTGAATGAAGACAGTGTATGAATGATGTTTGTGATTGAAGTGTTCATAAATGAGTTGTAGTCTCGTTTTGAATTCTTTGAATAAAATTGAGCTATGTCAACAAATTGATTTGGATGCTTAAAAGGTATTATGATGTAAATGTTGATTGATTATGGGAATGTTGTAAGTTGGTTTACGAGTGTTAAACATTTATCAGATGTTAATATTTTAGTTAATTCTCATATGTTGTTTAGCATATCTCTACTGGGTTTTGGCTCACCCTACTTGGGATACCATTTTTCAAGTACAGGGGACATGCCACCTCCAAGGTCTTAGCTTGGGAGGTTCAGGAGTTGAAGGCTCCATTTTTGATGATTTATTTTTGATGTTGCATGTAAAATCAAGCCGACGGCTTTATATGTAAAAGAGTTAGAACTCTTCTTTTGCTGTAATCAAGTGATAGCTTGGAAAGATGTATGCCCTTAGGGCATTTACCTTGTTATTAAGAGTTAGAATTACATGCTATAGTTTCAGGATAAACATCAATGAAAATGTAATGCATGTGATATCTTTTGTAAAGGAAACTCTGATGAATGAAAATATAATATTTTTCTTATGTTTGTGGTTTTATGAATGATTGACCTATACTACATTTTGAGGGCGTCACATGTATAATGCACAATAGCATCCCCAAACTCTTGTTGTTAACACCTAATTTAAGTTGTCATTTGGCATGTGATTTTTTTAGTTAGAGTTTTAGTTTTTTAGTTTTTTTTTTTAAAACTATTTTAGTTTAGACTAAAAAATTCATTTCAGTTGACATTTTTTATTTCTATGAGAGAAAAAAAAATTAATTATAGTTTGGATTTCATATTTTGTTTTATTAACTTTTTAATCTTTTTTTCTTTTTTCTTTTTTTCATTTTATAACTAATTTAGCTCCAACTCCAAATGCCAAACGAAGCCTTACAAGTAAAAAATAAGCACACGACAATCAGATTATCTTCAATATTTGTAAGTAACATACACTTGTAGGAGATTTTTTTTGGTGAAAGTTACCAATTGGTTTTTTTAACTTAATTTAATGGTTAATTACACTTTTCACCTTTGTAATTTGACTTAAATATCATTTTAGTTCTTATAATTTCAATTTTAATAATTTGGTTCCTGCAATTTAAATTTAGTTTCAATTTGGTCATTTTGTCTAATTTTTTTGCTAATTTTGTCTATATGAAAAATTGACAAGTATCTCAAAATTGTTAATTTTAGCCTCAAATTTAGATAGAAATCCCAAAATTGTTAATTTTAACCTCTAATTTAGATGGAAGGACAAAATTAAAACTAAATTTGAAATGTAGAGACCAAATTATTCAAATTGAAATTATAAGAATTAAAGTGAATTTTGGGTTAAATTAAAAGGATGAAAAATGTAATTAACCCTTAATTTAAATATATTAACTTCTCCGTTTGTTTTGAAGTAAAATATTTTACACAAAAAAATATTTTTCTTGTAGTTCTAAGGTGTCACACATTTTTTCACTTTAAATCTCAGTATTTTTCATTTTAAATCCCAAAATGATTCTCCTTTACCTTATATAGAAGGAGATAAATAGAGAGGACACATCGAAATACGGATGGAACTCCAAAATTTAATTTATAGAAATTAAAACACTAGAATTTAAAATAAAAAAAGTGTGAAACTTTAATTTTTAATTTTTTTTTATTTTTACAATTAGCCCTATTTTATTTTATTAATCAATGACATTAAATGAGATAGTATCATGGTTGTTGTACCTATTTATAAAGTTTCTAATTTTGATCAAAATAATATTGTGGCTAGAAACTAAGGAATACATTTCAAAAGACTAGGATTAGAGCATTCATTTATTTTATTTTTTTAGATGGATAGAACATTCATTTATTTGAAAAATCAAAAACACTTTTTATGTGATCCAAATTTCCAATATTGACTTGACAAATCCAACAAGACGTTTCTTCGACATTGAAAACGAAAGGCATCGATCACGCCAGTGAAGAGTGGAGACCAGTGGGGCTAGGCTATTGGATTCAATCTATGAATAATTTCATACAATGCACCTATATTTTTAACTAACAAACAAAATTCTTTTTCACATGATATGTGGACCGGAGCCAAATAAGAGCACCAAATGACACGGTTGTTGATGCCTAATTTAAAACAAGTAAAAAAATAAGAGTAATGTTAGAGATTTCAAAAATTTTATCAAATATCTCACATGGGTGTGGGACTCATACAATATGAGTCCCTTGTGGTTCCCACACTGAGACATTTGATAAATTTTTTAATAAAATTTTAGAGATTTCTAACATTTTTTAAAAAATAAACACGTCACAACTAGAATATCTTCAGTATCAGTAAATAGAATACACTTGTGGAGAGTTCTCCAATATCTTCAATATCGGTAAATAGCATATACTTGTGGAGAGTTTTAGGGAGAACAACTCAACATGTGATTTTTGTGGTAAAAGTTATAACTTGATTTTTTTAACTTAATTTAATGGTTAATTATATTTTTCACCTTTGCAATTTGATTCAAATATCATTTTAGTCCTTGTAATTTCAATTTCAATAATTTGATTACTACACTTTAAAGTTAGTTTCAATTTTGGTAATTTTGTCTAATGTGAAAAATTGACAAGTATTAAAAAATTGTCATTTTTAACCTCAAATTTAGATAAAAACAAGTATCAAAAAATTGTTAATTTTAACCTCTAATTTAGATGGAAGGATAAAATTAAAACTAAACTTGAAATGTAGAGACCAAATTGTCCAAATTAAAACTATAAGGACTAAAATGAATTTTGGGTTAATTACAGGGGTGAAAAGTGTAATTAACCCTTAATTTAAATATATTAACTTCTCCCTTTGTTTCAAAGTAAAATATTTTACACAAAAAAAAAAATATTTTCTTGTAATTTGATTTTACACAAAAAAAAAATTATTTTTGTTTTTCGTGTTTGGTTGACACCTGAAACAAAAATATTTTATTGTCTAAAAAAGAAATTTTGATTCAATAAAGTGTCATTTATGACTTTTTAATGAGTTAAGGTACTTATTTGAAAATGCTAAATGTGTTGAAAATATAGAGAGTGAGAATCAATTTTGTAAAAATTGACTTACGAAAATTTTAAAGGTAAGTCATTTTTGAGAAAATGATGCAAAAATATTTTTCTTAAAATTGTTTTTATTTTTCGTTCAACCAAACAATAAAAAATTAGTAAAATAATTTTACATCAAAATAAACAGAGCCTAAATGTATTTCAGATATGCAAGGAATCCCTGCTTTAATCCCTTTTACATCCTCTTCAGAGCAACGTAAGAATTGGATTCCCACAAGAAACCTTTATAAACCCCACCAAATCCTCATTTTCTCCAAGCTTCTGTTCATCTGTAAAGTTATTTGTTGCATGAATCAATCACCATAAGCAAACTTCTTTGGTCCAATACTTGCCTTGAATTCATTGTCCATGCACATATCAAGGGGAAACTCATCATCTTCTTCTTGTGCTCTACTTTTTTTCCACGTTACAAAGCCAACTCACAAACCAAACCAGATGATCCTATATTCAATCCCATTGCTAGTGCCTTTTTAATGTTTTCACCCATCCTCTTTCCAGAACAAAAGCTGACTACGTTGTTGCTTAGATTTGGACTGAGACTAGGACTAGGATTTGGTTTCATTCTGGGATTGGGACTGGGACTAGGACTGGGACTGGGACTGGGACTGGTCGGTGCATCGATTTACAAACTCGAATTGAATGACCGTGATTTAACAATTTGTTTTTTCAAAATAATCCCTTGCTCTAGTTGAAAATCCAATTGTAACTAATTTTGGTAAGTACTCCCTCAGATCAATTGGCCAACTAAGACACTTTTAAGGGAAATTTGGCTAAAATCCCTTAATTGGGCCCTTCTTTGGTGAAAGGACAGTCCAACAATTTTTATTGTGTAAAGTCCACTAAGATAGGTTTTTCTTGCAAGAAGGATAATAATATTGTAACTTATCCATTTTGTTGAATTCATTAGCGATCATTTTCATCTCGTTTCTACAGTGCTGTTGTGATATGATCAAGTCACATTCATGATACCATTACCAATCACCATGAATTGTGCCTACAAATGAGATCATTATTCTTACCATTCATTGCATTGAAAACCCTAGACATGAACAAAGATGATTGATTGCTCAAAGCATCACATTTGTGGTTTGTGTGTTGGTTTCAAAGCAATCAGTAGAGTTTATGTGTTGCTTCCAGATGCTCAATTTTCAAGTCTATTTTGTGATTCGTATGTTTTCAAGTCTATTTTGGTAGGATTGGATAGAATTGATACTACTTGTGCCTATTGAATACTGTACTAGATGATTATGGACCAGAGCTTCACATTTGGTTGGACTAACCAAGAACTGAGACCTTGCAACAAAAAACACCATCAGAGCTGCTCAGCCGGGGTTGGCTGGATAATCCCTCCGGTATGGAAGTGAGTGGATGGGAAAAATGAGGGACCCTTTCTAGCTGTAGAGAGAGAAAATGTGTAATGAATTTAATTGTGTTTAAATGAGTATAGTTCAGCTCCCATTCCTTCCCCTCAATGTGAAGTGAGTGGAGTTTATATAAAACACCTTACTTGTTGCTCAAGATGGTTTCATGAAGCTTTTGGTGCTTCCAGGTTCCTTTTAACATAGCTCAAGGTGAGGGACCTCCAGTTAGTTGACCATGAAGGCATATGCTCTTTGTAATCATGCTTTCAACATACCACATTCCTTTGATTAACTGTTTCTGTGATTCTAGGGAGGAGAGGACCAACTGAGGTGGTAGCCTGCACATGTATGCGTTCATAGCTTCCATGTTTCTCTAAAAGGTTCCCTCAGCTCGATATCGTTGTGCCTCGGCTCGGAATTTTGTAGGACTGTTTGTATAGATGGGCTGGCCCATTTAGATATCTTTGTATGGGTTCTGCTCATCAGTTCGGTCCATAGGTTAAGTCTTGTAACTCAGCCTAGCCCAGCATCGCGGCTGAACTGGCATTTCCACTGTAAGTTAGGCCCAAGTACTTAAGGATTTGAGTGGACTGTTGATCATGGAGTTAGGCTTAATTGGTTTGCCACATGTTCATCTGACTAACTAGGACTTGGGTATAGTAGATTAGGTCAGCCCAAGGCTTAGATCCGAACCGTTTCATATTTAGTCCCTTCATTTGCCCCCCTAACTCGTGTAAAGGTTTCCCTTGGGACGAGCTACTGTTCAGTACCCCAACCGTCGTGTCACTTCGAATCTACTTTAGCTCGGCCTTGGTGGTGGTTCAATCCGTACACATATACTTCCACATATATCTTTTCACTAGGACACGTGGCAACGTGGCACTGGAATGTAGAGATAGTGCGCCGATTCCGTACAGAGGGACGTGATTTTGTACCATCATGTCGTTTGGGGGTAATAAATGCCCTAGAGATGCCTCCTCAATCGCTTCATCTGCTCTAATTTTTGAAATCCCCAAAACCTTTTCACTTACTCTTGGTTTCGACGGTACTCCCCTTAGACACTTGCCGCTATTACTAAGGGTTGCGAATGCTTTCGTTCTTGTTCTAGTTTCAAGGACCTTCGCTCCTTACTGTTTCTTCATCGATCTTCATTGAATCCCTGTAAGTTCTTATGAAGCTCTTCTTTTCTCTTGCTTTTCTGTTTGTGTCGCCGTTGTTGGCCCTCGTGCCACTGTTTCTGGCGACTGGTGCTATTTCCCTGTTTCATGCTTAGCTTAGTTCTGTCCTTGCCCTTCTAGGTCTAGTCAATGGGAAAATTTCATGCACTGGTGGATACTCCTAAGGCAATGGCTTTGTTTTGCTGTGACTATGGCATCCCTAATGATATTACCCTCACCTTGGCTAAGGTCGATGCCCAGCGCATGGGTACCAGAAACACTGTTGCTTTCCCTATTGCCGCTATCGTTGAATGAGGGGTCCGACTCCCTCTTGACCCATTAGTATGTCATTTTCTGCTCCAAGTCCAACTTACCCCAATGCAAGTGTCTGTAAACCTGTTCCGAGTCATTTGCAGTGTTTTTGCTCTGAATAGGCGATTAGGTCTGAATTTGGACATCTGGGACATCCTAGGTTGTTATACCCTTTCTCACAATAAAGACCATAGTACCTATTACCTCCGTGTTCGTTCTGTTGACTGCCACCTCGTAACCAGTTTACCTGACTTCGGTAAGCACAATGATGATTTCTTGCAAGTTAGTGGGAACTGGGAATTCCTTGCTGGGACCGAGTTCTAGTTTGAGAGGATGCCTAAAAACGATGGCTACTGTCACGACCCAAATCTGCCCTTTAGGTTTAGTGTTGTAACTGGCCAGTAATCCTTAGATTACCAAAGGCCTCTGTACAGAAGAACATATATTTAAGGGGCTAGCGGAAGCAATTATACAAAATACAACATCCATAGAGTTGTGCAGACATACATGGAACAGAAGTTTAAAACTTTATATACACACATGTGACGTCAAATTTACAATAGTGTTACGTCACCCACATATATAGATAAAACCAAAACAGGACTTAGTCCGATATACAGATAAACAAAAACTTGTTCAGATTTTACAAAAAGAAAACAAAGTCTTAAACTTAGTTTACAAAACACAACCACATGACTTTTCCAGAACCTCCTCGGGAGGCATAAAGGTTGGCCGACAAAACAGAGTTCCAGGCATTCATCATTGAACTTGGTCGTGTGGCTGATCGTCTACATACATAAATAATACAGTGAATGGAAGCCCAGTGAATAATAACAAGGTAAAGGTGTAACAACCTCGGCCTGTGATTAGTCACTAATCCATGATTAAGAGTACCTAATTAGTAATCAAGAAGAAATTATGGATTAATTGCATGTGTATCACATTATTTATATTTATATCTATCTGTTGTAGGAATATATGTTTGTATTTTTGTTTTGTTATACGAATTGCAGGCTTTATCGGCATCCGATTACGAAACTGACTGGGTTTATAAGGTATTTAGAATTTTATAATAGGTTTGATTGAAATTCGATTCAAAACGAAATAATTAGAATAAATGATGTTACTTGATTAGGCTTAAACCAATTTTTAATTAAGCCCTACTAAGTAGCCTATATAAGGCCAATACAACTCTAGGACTCTCTCATACACCACTTCACCTTCATTCCTTGAGTCAGGAAACGTGAAAGAGAAAGAGAGACCACGGAAAAAGATTAAATTCAAGAAGATTAAGGGAGAATTGCTAAGATTGATCAAGAATTGGAAGGAATTGGTGATAGTTAGTCAAGCCTAGCTAGAATCTAAGGAAATTGTGAACTTTAGGTAAGAAATTAACTCACACTCTATGAGTTTAAGTTACTTTATGCATGATTCAAAGAGAACTGAGTTTAGATGGTAGAATTGAACATGATTCATGCATGCATGCTCATTTTATCATGTTTTGAGGTTGTTTCCAAGAAATTTATACATGCATGTGTTCATTCTAGCATGGTTTTGACAATTGGTCTCATTCCACATCATTTGACATTAATTGATCATGTTTTCAAAGTGTAGAACATGAATTAATACATGCATGTCATGTTTTCATCATTTTAAGTTTGGTTTTGCTCAGGTGGCAAAGTTTTTGGGCTTGATTTTGCGAAATGATTCTAAATTTACAATGACTTACAAGTTTACAAGTGTTTTCTCAACCTTTTGGTCCAAAAGAACCTGTTTTGTAACTTTGAATTCAAGTTTTGAAGCTTGGGAGCAAATATGGAAATTTCAGAATTTTGCCTCACCGCTCGAGCGATAGAACCTGCGCTTGAGCGATCACTCTTTGTTTTGCACTTCCGCTAAAGCGAACCAAAGTTGGCTCGAGCATAAAATTCATGCTCCCAGAAGTTTGCAAATTTTGCAGACTACTCAAGTGACCAAAGTTGCGCTAGAGCGGAGACCCCAGTCTTACGCTCGAGTGACCGTCGAGCAGAGAAATCATGCAACCAGTACTTTTTGCAGAGTTTACAGACTGCTCGAGCGACCGAAGTTGCGCTCGAGCGACCACCTTTATTTTTTAACCTTCACTCGAGCGAATGAAGTTACATTCAAGCGAAGACCTTGTTTTCGGCAAATTTGATTAAGTGTTTTGAATCACATTTTGGCATCGTCATTGCATTTTAGGCATTCTTAAGCCCTAATTAAAACATAATAATGAGGATAAGACTTAGAAACACTCTAAGAACGAAATGCAATGAGTCAAGTATTTTCCGAGCATGTGTTTCAGTGTGCATCTATTATCTATTTGTGTAGGTCACACGCCGTAAGCTATTCAATCTGTATGCTCTGTCTATTTGCTTCTAGAGTCTTCTATAAGTAATAACTTTGTAAAGTTATGTTCAATTAATAAGAATTTTTTGATTGATGTAAAATGATCTGTTTCTGAAATATTATTTTCTGTGTGAATGAATGGTTGTCCAATGTTTCCAAAATGTACTCGTGGCATCATTAGCTTCAGATGACATCTGTTATCTATTCTGTATACGTCCCAATTAGGGTCAACTGTATGTCTCATGAGCCTACTGTTATGGATCATTCTATATACGTCCCATTTATGGGCCAACTGTACGTCTCATTAGCCAACTGTATTATCTTCATACACATGAATCAACTGTATGCCTTTATGGGTCAACTGTTTCTGCTAGTGCTAATGGATGTACCACGTATGATTAACTGCAAATTCTAATTATGGGTCTGATTCTGAATCTATTTTTGTTATGAACTCTGATTTATGAACATGATTATGAATCCATTTCTATTAACTACTGAATCCGTTTTCTGTACCTGTTATGGACAACATTCATTACACTCCTTTACCTTGTTATTATTTACTAGGCTCCCGCTCACTGTATTATTTATATATGTAAGTGATCAGATGCGTGGCCAGGCTCAATAATGATCACCTGGAGTTTTGTTTTGTTGGCCAACCTTTGTCCCTCTCAAGGAGGTTCCGAAGAAAAAAGTCATGTGGTCATGTTTTGTGAACTATGTTTAAGATCTTGTTTTCTTTTTGTGTATCTCAAACACATTTTTGTTTGCCTGTATATTGGCTAAGTCCCATTTTGGTTTTCTTTATATAAGTGGGTGATGTAAGACTACTGTAATTATGACGTCATGTGTATGCATATAAAGTTTGAAATTTTTGTCCCATATATATCTGCACAGCTTAATGGACTATGTATGTCTGTATCGATTTGGTAGTTGCTAGGCACCTCCAATAATACATTTCAGTTACCATTTTGTCTGGATCGATGTATTCTTAAAGGTGCCCAGCAGCTACCAAATGCTCCAGGTGTTGTTTCAATGCTCTGTAGTTCTGAGTCATGTGCCCTCGGTCCTGATGATAGGAACACCTAAGTTTTTGGTTACGCTGCGCTGGATCTTCTAACATTTTTGGTGGGCAAGCAAAGAATGGTTCTCTTTTGATTTTTTCCATAATACAGTAGATGGGTTCCTTGAAGACTGTGACAACTGCTTCATGGGATTTAGACTTGTCTACCTCATTTACTACGACCCCCTAGGGTTCTCTTTGGTCTGCTCTTCATCGGTTCCCCCAGCCTAGCTGTTCGACTAAAGGCACATCAATGGGAATTTGATCATCTTTAAGGCGAACGTACTGCTCAATCCTAGTACGTAAATCCTTCAGCGCAGTGGTTAGGCGCTTGGTAAATGATTGCCTCAACTTTATTTTCTGGTCATAGACCATGCTTAAAAAATAATACTGCCATTTCTTCACTGTAAACATTTTCCTCCAAATCGTTGTATTCCTCTTAGTATCTCCTTGCGTAGTTCCTCAGTGTTTCCTTATGTTCCTTTCGAAGACCGAACAAAGTGTCCAGTTCCTTTGGGTCTTGGTGTAGGAAACAAATCTGGCCAAGAATTCTTCAGAGAGCTGCTTCTAGTCGTAAATCGATCCAGCGAGGAGACGATCGAACCATGACACCAACCAAGTAGTTACACCAAATTTCTTATGACTCCAACCAAGTAGTTACACCAAATTTCTATGCCTCAACCGACTAATGATCTTCACTTTTGATGCGTACTCCTTTAGTCCTTGTTTTGATCCCTTTGATATCCTCTTCACAGCAACATTGGACTTGGATTCCTTCAAGAAACCTCTATAAACCTCACCAAATCCTCCATGTCCAAGTTTATTCGCAAATTTATTTGTTGCATGAAACAATTCACTATATGAAAACCTCTTTGGCCCAGTACCTGCCTCGAAGTCATTATCCATGGACATATTAAAGGAAAACTCCCCATCTTCTTGATGTGCTCTATTTTTCATCTACAAGACAAACACAAACAAAGCCAACCCACCAACCAAAACAGATGAGCCGATAGTCAATTCCACTACTAGTGCTTTTTTGTTTGTCTTCTTTCTAGGTGTTTGCTTTCCAAGTATTTGCAATCTTGAATTGAATGACCACGATTTAATAATATGTTTCTCAGAATAATCTCCTGTTTGCGGCTGAGAAGCCTATTTTAACCCATTCTGGTAAGTAGTCCCTTAGATTAACTGGCAAACTAAGGGTACTTTCAATTTTTTCATTATTTACATATCTAGTGAAAACAACACTCAAATTTTTTGAACTAGAATCGTAACTAATCCAAGCTTCATTTTCTTTCCCATATGTTATGTTATGGTAAACATATTGCAGTAACATTAGATGTGAGAGAGTTGATATCGATACATACATGAGTTATTGGTGTGATGTCGAGTGGGTCCCATTGCCCATTCTGAAAGGTATCAAACTCCACAACAACAAATGGAGTTGATATGGGGGAAAAAATTGACAAGATTGGAAGACCTATGGCAGCACCATCTGCGTTCATCAGAGTAGAATTGTTAGGAAGAAGGACGAATGTGAGCCCATCTCTAAAACTCGAGTTTCCTTGTGAATCAATGACAAACGAGAAATAGGTGTCGATGTCCGTCAGTGTTCCAGAAGCTTTGTCCCAAAGGTGAAGAAGATCCTTATACAAGGCTCGACCGGCTTTCCACGTTTGGTTTGTAGGGATGATTTTGAGATTGGAAACAGAAGTTGCTCTTTTGACAAGTGTTTGATTAATATTGGTGAAGATAAAGCTCAGTACAGTTGCATGATGAGGAAAGTAGATGACGAAAAAGAAGAAGACGAAGAGAAAACAAAGCTGAATAGGTGATAGGAAGGAGCTCCAAGGCCAAGAGTTGTAGACTGCCGTAGCCATAGGAATGGTTAGTTGTGACGAAAATGAATGCTTGATGAGTGAGTTTGGCCTAATAAATTAGCAAATAATTGGGGGATTGCTCATTAGTTGTTCCAAAGTCTTTCAAAAGTCTTTTATGCATTTTTTTTTAAGACTGTATTTGAAAAATTTTGAAAAGAAAAAAGAGGAAAAGAGAAAAAATGATAAACTATGTCCGTTTGATTTAGTTTTAGAATTATGATTTGAGTGTGAAGTTGTGTTTTGAGTTTTGAGTTTTGAGTTTTTGAATCATGATTTAAAAAGAGAAAATTTGTTTGATTATGAGTTTTGAAAATAGTTTTGGAATGATTTATAATTTTTTTTGATTGATTGATATATAGAATGTGAAAGAATGTGAGAGGAGAAATGAGAGATGCGAGTGAAAAAATGACTGATTGATTGATTAATAATTGAGAGGGTAAAATGTGTAAATCTGGGCTGAGATAAGACCGGGCAGAAGTGAGCTAAGCTGTGGGCTGAGTAAAATGGGCTTCGCCATTGGGCCTAGTTAGCTCGGTCATAAATGACTGAGATAACCCGGTTGGAGTAAGCTAAATCGAGGTACAGGAAGATAATTGGAAGAGCAAGGTGGAACCGAGCTAAGTGAAGCTTGGCTAAATTTGCCAAGCTTAAGCATGACAGTGTTAGCTCGGTCGTTTTGTCATACTATCGAGGTAAAACCATTTCACTTAGTTAAAGTAGTAAGAAGGGGGTTAAGGGATAAGCATTATCTCTTAGAGATGCTTTTCCTAGGAGGACTCTACATTGAGGAATAAAGAGTCCTACTAGGATTGTGCCACACAGAATCTATAAAAGCTCATAATAGGACCTATGTACATGTATCACAATTCTTACTTTCAAATACATAGAGTTTTTGTGTCTATTGTCTATTTTGCTGACTTAGGCATCAGAGGGGTTTTCGGCACACACCTGCCGGCAAGCTCACGATTGTGTTTTCAGGAAGTAAAGCAACGTCGTTTGGAGGAGTGAAAACTTGATCAACAGGATTATACAAGA
The DNA here is from genome assembly GCF_004153795.1 of Camellia sinensis. Lineage (NCBI taxonomy): Eukaryota > Viridiplantae > Streptophyta > Magnoliopsida > Ericales > Theaceae > Camellia > Camellia sinensis. The sequence continues at coordinate 656,681 of NW_021024921.1, read as the reverse complement.
AGATTATTTCGTGCTCGTACAATTGGCACCGTCTATGGGAAGTGCACAAAGAACAATACCTTTTGATCAAGTTTTCTTCTCTAGTTGGAAAAAATGGCGCACAACGAAAACTTGCCGCAATCTGCTATTGATAGGAAAACCCCGGAGGGGGGTGCAAGGCGCGAAGGTCTGCCCTTTGTCCCATCCATGGCAGAATTAGAACCCCAGCGACGGAACTCCCGGAGGGACACAAGGGAGAGACGGGGTGCTAGTCCCCGTCGCTCTCAAAGTCCTGATAGACAGAGGCGGAGGTTGGATCCTCAAGTTCTGGAGGATCACGTAAGAGAGCAAGACGAGTTAATGGTGGTAGACATGGAGACAATGAAGCGCTAGATAAAGGGTAAAGGAGTGGTGATAGGAGAGGGGCATAAAGGCAACACGCCCCCTCGCCACTCAGAAGATCGTGACAGACATACCACACCATCGTAAGTAGAAAGTAGGAGCCTTAGAATAGGCGATACTCAATCAAGGACTTCCAGGACTCATCACTCCAGGTCTGAAAGAACGAGGACTGAAAGGTTATATACAGAGGGAAGCAACTATCGCCCCTCGCACAAGCACCAGACGACATCTAGGCACACGGAGTTGCCTAGATCAGCGGACTTACAGACAGTGCTCGAGGAAAGGGCCCGATAGAAGGAGGACACCAAGGCTCGCGACCCTCGCAGAGTTTCAGCCCTGCAGCGATTGGCCCCTAGGACACATAGGAGTGTTGAGGTAGGAATGCCAATGTCGCGCCTTGCTTACGAACCAACAGACAAGGTATTAGCAAGGTTACAGAGCTTGCCATTCGTTCTGGAAATTAAAAACGCACCACTACCTTTAGGTTTCCATCAGCCCAAATTCACCACCTATAAAGGGAAGACAGACCCCTACATGCACTTAAGCCACTTTCGCCAGGTTATGATAGTATACCGGCGGAACGAGGCCCTAATGTGTATCCTGTTTCCATCTAGCCTTGGTGACCTAGGTCTAACCTGGTTCGAAAGACTGCCAGAAGGCAGCATAGCCTTATGGGCACAATTGGCAGAAGCGTTCGTGACCGGGTTCATAACGAATACCAAGACACCAGTAGAGATCGACTAGTTACTCTCCATCGACAGGGGCGAAAAGGAAACATTGAGGTTTTACAACAGTCGATATTAGGAGACCTTCAATCAAATTGGGGATTGCCCTACCAATCTCGCCATTGCACAATATAAACGAGGTTTACCAGTCGGTAACAAACTAAGGGACTCAATAACAATGATGACACCCCTCACGATGGAGGCCCTAATGGAGAGAGTGCACCAACATATCTGAGTAGAAGAGGATAGCACACGTGTTAAAGCAAAAACTGGCGCAACAGCGAGGCTAGATAAAAAGACTACAGCGAAAGTCAACACGATGGAACAACCAAATAGGAATGGGCGCGGCAGGAAGCTAACAGAGAGGACCCATAAAAAAAGAACTTTAGAATCCGCACTACCATTACCACAGTATTCAATAAGCCTATCTACCGGATTCTCAACGAGATACATAATGAACCCTTCGTTCGGCGGCCAACCAAGTTGGGAGAAGCACAAAAAGGCTATGACGAGAGGTCCCGATGCACCTTCCATGATGAGAAGGGGCACCGCATTGAAAATTGCACGCCATTGACGCAACATCTGGAGGAGTTAGTGACAGCTGGGCACCTGGACCAGTACATAGAAAGAGGGACACAGCCAGCCCTCCAAGATCTCAACAAACCGAACAGGATGCCAGTCGATGGTCCACCCCAAGGCGTAATCAACGTCATATATGGGATCATCGAACCTGAGCAGGTATGTGAACTCAAGGGGATGATCAAAAAGGCTGAACACTTGAGAGAGGTATTAAGTGCATAACCTACCATCAAAAGGAGCAGAACAGAGGCTATGAACGTCATATCCTTCTCAGACAAAGATCTAGTAAGGCTACATTGCCCTCACAATGACGCACTGGTGGTGACTTTACGCATCAAGAATTTTGACATCAAGTGGATTCTGATTGACCAAGGAAGCTCATGCGAGATAATGTACTATGGGACCTTCAAACAGCTGAAATTGGAGGACAAAGACTTGGCACTTGCAACATTTCCCCTTGTCGGTTTTAACTTAATGCTAGAGTGGCCGGTAGCAAAGATAATCCTCCTAGTCAAGGCAGGAACCATGACAAAACAGGTGGAATTTTAGGTATTGAAGGTCCCTTCCACTTACAACATAATCCTAGGAAGGACATGGCTGCATGCCATGCACTCAGTAGCATCAACCTACCATCAGGCATTATAATTCCCTAACGAAACCAGAGTAATTGAAGAGGTCTTGGGAGACCACATTATGTCAAAACAGTACTTCGTTACAGTAAATGACAGCTGGGCTGCAAAAGGGTATATACAAATGGCAGAAGAACCAGAGAGCAATGAACTGTTTGCGGATGTTGGCAAGACAGCTGAACAGAAGGCAGTGGAAGACTTGGTAGAGGTAAGGATAGATGAAAAGAACCTAGCAAAGTTCTTTTTGCTCGGCTCGTCTTTGTGTAGCACTGAGAGAATAGAGGTCATGAAATTCTTAACCTCTAACATCGAAGTGTTTGCCTGGACGCCATACGACATGCCTGGCATTGACCCAAACTTCATCTGTCACCAACTTAATGTCCACCCAACTGCCAGACCAATTATACAGCGAACTCGCAGATCGGCACTCCATCACGCGGAGATAGTGGCGAAGGAAGTGGGAAACTTGCTGGAGGCAGGAGCCATCAGAGAAGTGCACTATCCCAGGTGGATCTCCAATACCGTAGTAGTACCAAAGAAGAAAGAAAAATGGCGCGTCTGCGTGGATTACAAAACAGTCAACAAGGCATGCCCAAAGGACAGTTTGCCCTTACCACGGATAGACCAACTGGTAGACCTGACGGCAGGACACAATCGACTTAGCTTCCTTGATGTGTATAGAGGTTACCATCGGATCGATATGTATGAACTAGATCAGGAGGTCACATCATTTACAACACCTAGAGGATTATATTGTTACAAGGTCATGCCCTTTGGCCAAAAGAACGTAGGGGCTACATTCCAACGGATGGTCACCAAAATGTTTGAACCGTTGTTAGGCAAAACAATGGAGGCTTACATAGATGACATGGTGGTCAAAAGAAAGGATGAGAAGGACCATCTCAAGGACCTAGATGAAATGTTCCAAATTCTAAAGAAGAACAAGTTGCGTCTAAATGCATCCAAGTGTGCACTCGGCGTTGGATCAGGTAAATTCCTAGGCTTTCTGGTCACCAACCGAGGTATAGAAGCAGACCCCTCTCAGATCAAAGCAATCCAGAATCTTGAGAGGCCCAACACAATTAAAGAGGTGCAACACCTCACTGGCCTAGCAGCCGCACTCAACCGATTAATAAGTCGGTCATCAGATAGATGTCGACCATTCTTCCAAGCATTAAAGGCCAAATTTGAGTGGGATGAAGAATGTGACCACGCCCTAGAGAGCTTGAAAGACTACATGACCTCTCCCTCATTGCTAGTAACCCCAGTACCTGGAGAAGAGCTCTTTTTGTACTTAGCAGTTTCACAGCACGCAGTCAGTGCAGTGTTGGTCAGAGCGGAAGGAATCCAATACCTGCCCATCTTTTATGTTAGCAAAACCTTGCTGGGTGCAGAAACCAGGTACTTACCATTGGAAAAGCTGGCCTTAGCTTTGATGATGGCCTCAAGGAAGTTGTCTCATTACTTCCACGCCCACACCATGATCGTCTTAACAGTTTTTCCCTTAAAAGCTTTGTTTGAAAGGGCAGACTTTTCTAGACGAATCTTGAAATGGGCGGTGGAATTGGGACAGTTAGATATCAAGTTTCAACCTACAACTGCAACCTCGAACTGCAATAAAAGCCTAAGCTTTGGAGACTTCGTGGCTGAGTTCACACCAAGAAGCCATCACATTTGCCCAGTTGACTTGACCGACGGAACCGAAGTAAGGAGGGAAAGTGCCGCTGGAACTGCGCAACCCCTAATATAGGATGCCGAACCACATTGTAAGCCACACATGTTTGAGGAAAGAAGGGAGGGGGCAAACCACGTTGTTCCCAGCAAAGACTCATCAAAAAGTAAAGACTTGGGGCAGTCAGATAATGAAGATCAAACCCCAACAGCAGGCATGGACTTGAAAGAAAACATTAGCAACATTTTTTATCCCAAGATATCATCCGATCCCTCTACTTGCTGGAAGCTATTCATAGGAGAGATGTGGAAGCTATTCGTGGATGGAGCATTCAATAGACATGGTGCAGGACTTGGCGTAGTCCTCATCTCCCCAGACGGCCTAACAATTGAACAAGAAATCAACCTTGGCTTCCCAGCATCAAACAATGAGGCGGAGTATGAAGCACTTTTAGCAGGCCTAAGATTAGCACTTTTTATGAAGGCCACCGAGCTAATGGTTTAAGTGACTCTCAGCTGGTAGTAAACCAGATTTCAGGCGACTATGAGGCGAAAGATGAGAAGATGGCCAAGTACCAAGAGTTGGTCAGGAAGAAAATCATGAAGTTCGAAGTAGTATGAATAGAGCAGATCGGCCGAGAAGAAAACAGTAGAGTAGACGAACTGGCAGATTTTGCTTCAATGGCAGATACATCTATCCCACATCCATTACTGATCGACTTCTTACCCAGACAAAGTATTGAAGAACCTGAAATAACTAAGGTATGTTGTGCCGAACTGGGCCCTTCATGGATGGATCACATTATAGTATTCTTAAAAGACGACATCTTACCTGAAGAGAAGAAAGAGGCCAACAAAATAAGAGCAAAGTCACAGCAATTTTGGCTCTCTCCATCATTGGCATTATACAAAAAATCCTTCACAGGACCTTACTTGAAATGTGTCCACCTTAGCAAGGTTGAGGCATTTTTGTTCGAGATACATGAAGGCGTATGTGAAAGCCACCAATGGGGGAGATCATTGGCCTATAGAGCAATCTCACAAGGATATTGGTAGCCATACATGCAGGCAGATTCTGAGAAGTATGTTAAAAGGTGCGAGAAATGTCAGAAGTTCGCATATCAAATACACTAACCAGCCAGAGAGCTTCTACTATTAACTAGCCCATGGCCCTTCGTAATGTAGGGCCTGGACATAGTGGGACCACTTGCAGCAACAGACTACTTTCACAAAATGGATGGAAGCTGAAGCTCTCGTATCAATCAAGGAGAAAGATGTTAAGAAATTCGTCTGGCAGAATATCATAACTTGATTCGGCATACCCAAGGCTCTAATATCTGACAATGGCACTCAGTTCGATGACAAAATTTTTAAGGGCTTTTGTGAGGAATATAAAATCGAATTCTATAACTCTACACCAGCATACCCTCAAGCAAATGGCCAGGCAGAAGCATCAAACCAAGTTGTCTTAGGTGGTTTGAAGAAAAGGTTGGAGAGAGAAAAAGGCAAGTGGGCTGAGGAGCTTCCACATGTTTTATGGGCTTACCGTACCACACCCTGGCGATCAATTGGAGAAACTCATTTTTCCTTGGCTCATGGCATGGAGGCAGTAATCCCATTGGAAGTAGGCCTCCCCACTATTAGAAGTGAAAATTTTGACCCAGACTTGAATGGAGAAACCATAGCCTTGGAACTCGACCTTGCAGAAGATAGAAGACAAAGAGCTCTAGTTCTTCACATTGCCTTATACCAGCAGGAGCTATCCAGAAAATATAACAAAACAGTGCATCCGAGGCAATTCAAGATTGGGGATTGGGTATTACGCAAAGTAATGGGCAATACTTTGGTACCCGGAGACGGCAAGTTAGGACCTAACTGGAAAGGACCATACAAAGTGGTTGGTTTAGCAGGAAAAATGGGCATATCACTTGGAAGATGGAGACAACAAGGCTAATCCCAGGCCATGGAACACTGCTAATCTCAAGTTATTTTATTTTTAGCTTTTTCTTAGAATACTTTAATTTTTTCCCCTTTTCAAATAAAAGAAGTAGTTTTCGACATAAGTCTTTCTACTATAGAAGTTGTTCTCAGTCATTGCCAGCAAGGGGCAATTAGAAAGTTTGGCAGGAATAACCAAAACAAGTTAGCTCCTTTCAGCCAAGATAAGGGTCTAGGTTGAAGAACGTTGGCCGTAATAACCAACATTGAACTCTCTTCAGCCGAGATCAGGATCTAGACTGAAGAAGGTTGGCAAGAATAACCAACATTTAGCTCTCTTCATCCGAGATAAGGATCTAGGCTGAAGAGGTTGGCAGGAATAACCAACATTTAGCTCTCTTCAGCTAAGATAAGGATCTAGGCTGAAGAGGTTGGCAGGAATAACCAACATTCATCTCTCTTCGGCCGATATAAAGATCTAGGCTGAAGAGGTTGGCAGGAATAACCAACATTTATCTTTCTTCAGCCAAGATAAGGATCTAAGCTGAAGAGGTTGGCAAAAATAACCAACATTTATCTCTCTTCATCCGAGATAAGGATCTACGTTGAAGAGGTTGGTAGGAATAACCAACATTTATCTCACCTCAGCCGAGATAAAGGATCTATGCTGGAGAAGGTTGGCTGTTATGACCAACATGAAGTAAGCAGATTAAAAAACTAACAAACCGAGATGGCTATCTCGGCCAAAAAAGTTCAAGACATGCCAATTAAAGGTGAAAGACAAATACAAACAAGTTGTGAACCGAACAAACAATCGAAGAAAAAGCACATTTCATTCCATTTCAAGTGATCATTACATTGGAGGGGCGGAAGCCCAGTTACAAATTCTTCTAAAAGTTCAAAAGAAGAAAAACAAGATCAAGCCAAGAGATCGTCCAAATCTGCATCCAGAGCAACCCGAGCTTCGCCACTTGGTAGCCCGGTTTCAACAGGTACGTCGGTCAAAGGCGCATCATCAACCGTGCTTGGCACCAGTGGCTCCACCCAAGCTGTTTGAACGGTTGGAAGACCGCGATCATTGTTAGCATTTGGAGCGTTGCTTGAATCAGGTGATCTTTCCTCCTCCCCCTCTTGGAGAAGCTTCTGTTGGATGGCGTTGGCATAATCCGCTATATAACTTGGGATAAAGTGAGGGGGAGGGTTCTGAAAGACCTCAGTTTCTAGGCCAAGACTGAGCTTCGAAACAGCAGCCTTCCAGCCACATTTGAAAAAGATGTCTTTTGCAGCCTCACACTGCAAGACATATGTGGCCTCATCCTCCTTGTAGCCGCGGTCCTCAATGTCATCCACGCTCTTTTTCAGCTCGGCGATCTTGGCATCTTTTTTATTCTTAAGCTCAGTCAACTTGCACAGATAGTGTTCTTTCTTTTCTGCCAATGCCTTTTACTTGTCCATTTCTGCTGAGTTAACCAACTGGGTAAGCTGGGAAACTTAATATTCGAGCTCGGTCATTTTTTGTTTGGCCTCGTTCAGCTCAGCCGTCTTAGTGTTGGCTTCTGCTACAGCCAGCCATGTTGTCTTACGTAGCTCCAACACGCGCTTGTGAGCAACACGGTTCTTTTGCATGGCTTGCAAAAGGAGAGTTAGCGATGATGATAAAAACCAAGCGAACAGAAGTAAATTGGAAATCAAACAAAAAGAGCGCTTACCAGAACCATTGATTTAGTGGCCGAACGGATGGCCTTCAGCTCGGTCAAATGATCATGATATTCCATGTCTGGTAACAGACACACGCTTTTAGCAAGGATAAAGGCTAGTGTGTGGTCTTTGTCTACCACCATTGAGTTTGTGTTCGTTATGGCTTGGTTCTTATAGGTTATTTTTGGAGCCTACTCTGAAGGGCTAGCTCGGTTTGATTACCTTGGCTCAGGACTTGGCCGCGTTTCTTCCACAAGCATGCGGTCATCTTTATCAATCAGTCATTGCCGCTTGGTTGAAGTAGAGCGCGCACGCTTGTTTGACCAGGATGATAAGGCTCAGGCAGTGGGGAGAGCCACCACTGCCTTAACTGTCTGGCCGGCTTGTGTTGTCGTGGTCTGAATCCCACCATCGGGAGTTGATGTTGTCTCGGTGATCAGTGCTCGGACAGCTCGACGCTTTGCTATCTCTTGTTCTTCGGTTAGGGGAATGAGGTTAATTTGGAGAAGAGTTGGATCCAATTATGGTGATGGTTCGAGAAGGAAGTCAGTTACCCTGGTCTTTCTCTTAGTTCAAAATTCAATAGCTCGGCCCAACCTCGGTGACGGTACCAAAGTGCGGCGTGAAGGGCGTCCTGGTTGGCGTATTGGTATTGTGATTTTAGTTGGTCTAGATCTGCACAAAATGAGGATAAAGAGAATGGTTAGCACGGTTTAAGATTATGGCTTGGAAAAGCAAGACAAAAAAAGAACCGAGGTATCCTTACCAGCAATCCCCTTATTCTAATTTATGTTGTAGCTTGGTATTTGGGCTTCCTGGTCTTCGAAATTGCCAGAAACCCAAAAGACGTCATCGTCATTTAGGTCTTTGTCCGGTGTATTTTTAATTATTTTCTCTCGGTGTCTTCTTATTCTTAAATAATACACCCAGCCGTCCTCATTCTGGTCAAACGAGTATTGATGGAATAGCTCGGCTAAACCGAGGTTGAGGCCAAGCTGGTGATTTAGCTCGGCGATGCCATTTATTATTCTATATGAATTTGTGGAAAGCTGGGTGGGGCAAAGTCTTGTCTTCCTAAGGAATTCACAAAGGAAAGGTTGAACGGGAAAACGGAGACTAGCCTCAACAATGGATATAACGGTGAAAGGAACGAAGCCCGGTTTACCCCAGGGCATAGTATGTAGTTTAGCCAAAGAAAGATGAACATCGTCAGGGATGTTGTAGTCCTTGCGGAACTGGGCAGTGGCCCCAGGTGCGTTTACTAAGAACCGGTATTTACCCATTTATACTTAAATTATGTATAAAATAGCTCGGAGTCCTAGCTCAGTGTTGAGATGACGTTGAGTATCTCGGTTGAGCGTGTAAAGGTATGCCTGGCCAACTTAGTCAGAGTCTGCAAAGTGGAGATAAAAAGTGTTAAGCCCAGATCGTTGGACTGGGCTAAGTACAAAGGCAAAATAAATATAAACCTAGTTCGGTTACGTGGGATACAACCCGTTTTTAGTTCAGTTGGAGCAAAAGTCTTTAGCTCGGCTAAATGAGAAGAAAGGTTCTTAGACCGGTTGAAACATATGGTGTGGCGCCAAATTTTAGTTCGGTTATTGGGTGGAGTTTTCTAGTTCGGCTGGGTGCACACGTAATACAAACAGGTACCTAGTTCGATCGTGGTGTTATTTTGGATCAAAAGGATTTCATAACAGATTGATTAGGATATCCAGCTAAAGTGTGAGTAAAAAGTCTGGGTATATGGTTTTTGGAGATTTATGTTAAAACTACAAAAGTGTGTTTTGGAAAACAAATGTAAGTATTTCTATGCTATGCATATTCACAGAGTAAAACAAAGGAAAAAGCAGGGATTGAGTTACTTACAGCTTCAAAATGGAAGGACGGAGACTAGAACAGCGGGGATGCTAGCCAAAAACACGAGCTTTGCAGGTGATAGGGTTGAGAGTATGAAGATTCAAGAGGCAATGAAAAGGAGATGAACAGTGGAGTGTTTTGATTCAAAATATGGGGTCTTTTGTATAAAACACATAAAATGGGCAGGACTGTTCAAAATACTTGAAGTACGAAGACGACTGTGATAGTTGTACTAGACCAGTGGGAGCTTGCCATGTGCCCAAGAGAATAGAAAATGATTCAGACATGCAGAGCAATTGAAAAGACATTTATGGACCGGACTCATCGGTAGCTCGGTGGAATGTGAGCACGGTTAGCTTGAATGTTTCTAGCTCGACTAGAGAAGAATAATCCCAAATCATGCGTTACAGATGGCATTAAGAGGCAATTGAGAGGGTAAAATGTGTAAATCTGGGCTGAGCTAAGATCGGGCAGAAGTGAGTCGAGCTGTGGGTCGAGTAAAATGGGCTTTGCCATTGGGCCTAGTTAGCTCGGTCATAAATGACTGAGATAGCTCGGTTGGAGTAAGCTAAACCGAGGTACAGGAAGGTAATTAGAAGAGCAAGGTGGAACCGAGCTAGGTGAAGCTCGGCTAAATTTGTCGAGCTTAAGCATGACAGTGTTAGCTCGGTCGTTTTGTCATACTACTGAGGTAAAACCATTTCACTTGGTTAAAGCAGTGAGAAGGGGTTAAGGGATAAGCATTATCTCTTAGAGATGCTTTTCCTAAGAGGACTCTACATTGAGGAATAAAGAGTCCTACTAGGATAGAGTCCTACTAGGATTGTGTCACACAGAATCTATATAAGCTCATAATAGGACCTATGTACAGGTATCACAATTCTTACTTTCAAATATATAGAGCTTTTGTGTCTATTGTCTATTTTGCTGACTTAGGCATCGGAGGGGTTTCCGGCACACACCCACCGGCAAGCTCACGATTGTGTTTTCAGGGAGTAAAGCAACATCGTTTGGAGGAGTGCAAACTTAATCAACAGGATTATACGAGAAGATTATTTCGTGCTCGTACAATAATAATAAAAAAAAAAAAGAGAAATTTTTTTAAAAGTAATTTTAAATTGTATTTTAAAAATATGTTTGATTAATATGTTGAAAAATGTTTCAAACCCTCTTTCCTTCCCACCCCCTTTGACCCCCTTTCCCTCCCATTGGCCAAGGTTTTTTTTTTTTTTCAATCACTACCCACCACGTGTGTGTGGCGGGTGGTGAGAGTGGCAATTAGAGGGGGTCTCTATCAATGCTGTAATATGTTATATTCAAATCATGAATTAAAAATAATGTTGAGTTTTCCAATACAGTTTCCTTTTCAAAATCAGCTGTGATTAGGAACCCCTCATATTCCCACCCCCACCACCCCCACACACACGCGGGGGTTGGTAACTGCGAGAGAAGAAAAAAAAAATAATAATTTTGACCAATCAAAAGGCAAAGGGGGTCGTGAGGGTAACTTTGAAAGGGGGTCTCAGTCATTTTTGTTTCAAAATTTTCAATTCCTATACAACTTAATTGTGTGGGGTCCCCTTATGGGACATTTGGAAATGGGAAATGCTTTGAGTGTAATACACATATTATGTAACTGTAACTGTAACAAAAAAAAATTATGTAACGTTTTTATGAATTTATAAGTGATTTAATAAAAATACGTAAATTGAATATAAATGTGTGTAAATTTATGAAAATTTATTTGATTTTGTAAATTTATGTATCATTATAAAATCATTTATATAAATTTATGAAAACTTACATAATTTTATGTTAAAATTGTATATAGTATACATTGTATATCGGAAAATTTTCCTTTGGAAATAATAAAATTTGGTGACAGTTTTTGTGTACATGTTTGGGTAAAATTTTGGATAATGATGAAATTGAATGCTAATTTTTTTAGATTTTTTCCCTAGTAAGATAGTATTATCGTTGCGATTACTATTTGTAAAGCTTCTAATTTTGATCAAAACAATAATGTGTCCTACTTTTTGTCACACAAACGCTATGTGCGAACCAAAAATATTTTATTTTTTTTTGCATTTGATATTAAAAAAAGAAAAAGAAAAACCAACAGTAAGTTTATTTAGATAAAAAATTATTTTTTATTTTTAAAAAGCAAAAAAAAAATACTGTTTGCTCAACATCATGAAAACCGATGCTTGCTCAACATCAGTGAGGCTATTATTGATGACACGCTTAAAAAAAAAAATCGAAGGTGAATCATTTGAAAATTCTTTACTGGGGAAGATGGCAGAGCAGACAGGAAAGATGACGGCAGAAGAGGGATGGGGAGGGTGGCGGATGAATTTGAATAATTTAGAGAATGATGAGAGAGAAAGAGGAAGAGAGGGTGAGTTTGCATCTATACTTTGAAATTTGATGTTAAAATATAAATTTTTTTAACATTTTTCGTTTAAATATAATAATAAGGACAAATTGATATGATTTCAAAAATATTAGAGATAAAATTAAAATTATTCGAAATCTAAACATGTAAATGATCGTTAAGATAAATTTTGGAGGATAAAATTAAATTTTTTTTAAAAAATATTATTTACTAAAACAAATGGAGCGTGACTAGTAGTACACCTTAGCAGTAATAAGAATAACGAATATTTTTCAAAAGATTAGGAATATAACATTCTCGTTTTTGGAAAAAAGCAATACAAGACTTGACCAATCCCACAACTCTTTTTGTCATGAATATACGGCTTGACCAATACAAGACGTTTCTTCCACGTTGAAAACCAAAGCAACCAGCGGAGCGAGGAAAACGACAACCAAAGCAACCAGCGGAGCGAGGAAAACGACCGGAGCTATAATGGTATTACACGTATCAGTTAATATATTAATATTATTATTATTGATTCCACTCATTATTCATATTATAAATATCAAAAACTTTTTAAATTATATCATATAATTATTTTATACACTAGTTAGTATACTAGTACATATAACATTATTTCCAGAGCTAAGATGCATGTATTTATTTTGGTTCAAGCTAGTGCTTAATTTAAATCGAATTAATTTAAATTTAAAATCAAATCAATCATGCATTGAAATTAAATCAAACCAAATTAATGTAACTAGAGTTGAAACCATTATACTATTACACTACAAATTAATGAATCAATTAATAATTAAAATAAAAAAAAGTCTTGAATATTTTTTTAACAACACAAATAAAGAACAAAATATTAGTAAATATTTTATATACCAAAAAAATTTATGCAAATAAGCTAATATGAAAAAAATAAATACCCATGTATGTTAACCGCCAATGAGCCAATGGAAAAAAATTAAATAAATCACTTGATTTCATGAATGAGTTGTCTAGATGAAGGTAAAAATTGAATTCTAATTAATCTTACATGTTAACATACATAGAATTCTATTCAATATATGTACAAGTTCCAATCTCAAGTTGATTCGATTTATTTAATTATAGCTTAAACCTAATCAATCAAATCTTAACGGGTTAATACTTTTTAAGACCCATTATCACGCCCAACTGAACTATAAAAATTAGGGCAACGACTATAATTAGGACCAACTGAGCGCGAGTGAAAAGGCATAATTAACAACACTAAGTAGCTTAAATAATTATAGTTCTAAATGATAATTAGGGCCAAACAATTTTATATCTCATAAATTAGGGAATAAAAATTAGGGCTAACTGAAAAAATTAGGGCTTAAGCCTCAAGTTAAGAAAGGCCCCAAACTCTCCAAAATAACCAAAAGTCATAATTTACTCAATTTTTTCCCAAAAGGTTGACTTTGAAAAAGGCCTCCACACAACCTCAAAATAAAAAATAATTTTTTTTTAAAAAAAAAAAGGAAAGAAAGAGAGAGCCCAAATCAAGATTGGATTGTTCTATATCACATCAAAATTTTCACTCAAATTTAATAGGAAAAAAGAGTGTAGAAATTAAAGATGTTATTAGATTACTTAACGTGAGTGAATCTCATTAAATTGTTAAATTTTTAAATTTTTGAAAGCATATTTGAGTCCAAGTTTATAGAGATATATCGAACATCTAACTATACTAATATGATTTAATAACCTACTAACTTCCTACTAAATATAAAGGTTTATGTTAGCATAATTTTCACTTCATTTATATATATATATATATATATATTATTAAAAGTAGTATTTTTTTTTTGTATTTAAGTGGCACATTATAAAACTTAAGGCTCTACTTGGTTGTGATTTGTAAACGTGTTTCTACATGTGCGTTTGAGTATGATGTTTGGTTGTTGTTTTGGAATCAATTTTCACAAGCTCTGCAGAGAGCTCTGTGCATCAGTCGCAAAATTTTGCCCAAGGGAAGACCGCCCGGACGTTCTTAGGGACTTCCACCTGAACGTCCTTAGGGACTTCCACCCGGATGTCCTCCGCTGTACAGATATTTTTTTTTTTTGGCAATTGATTTATATAATTTGGAAAAATATTTTCTGAAATTTTTTTAATTTTTAATGTGCTTTGAAATAATTTTGAGTTGTATGTTTAGTTATGAGTTTTAAATTTTTGTATCACATATCAAATATCACATTAACAATTTCCCACTCAAATTAAACCTCTTTTCAAAAACTATTTTCAAAACTCTTTACCAAACAAATTTTCTACACTCAAATCATAATTCTACAACACACAAACTCAAAATACAACTCATACTCTCAAATCACATTTACAAAACACAACCAAATGCAGGCTTAGTTTTTTCTAAGAGAGCCACGTCAGTATGTATTTTCTTAATTATATATACAGTTCTACATAAACCCAAACTTAATTTAAATTATACTAACTTTACCTATTTTATATATACTCTATTTGACAAATATTTATTTTGATATATTTTTCATCGTAAATTGAGATAATCCACAAATCCAATACCAATTTTACATTTCACGTTTTTCTTCTTAATTCTTTCAAAGGTATTCGGATTTTCTTTTAATGCTAAATTGCCCTTTGTTTTTTCCTCTTTCTTTTTTTTCTTATTTTCCCATGAATTATTTCATATACTCAATATCAATTCTATATTATTTTATATTATGGATTTGTTATTTAAATTTTATAGTAATCCTATATATAAAATTATATTTCCTTTTCTACATTATTTTCCCATGTGAGACATTTGGTCATTTATTTAGTAGAAATTTTCGTATCCCTAACATTACCCAGAAATAATAAAAGGAAAATATTATAGGTCCAAATTTTCTATTAAATAAATGATCAAATATCTTATATGGGTATGCGATTCGTAAAAGTGTAGACTTCACACCCATATAAGATATTTGATTATTTATTTAGTAAAAAATTTAACATTCAAGATATTACCCATAATAAAATAAAGTTGAAACTAATAAATACTTTTCTATAAATAATTTCACAAGCACACTTTATATTTTTAACTAACAAATAATTTTGTTTGACATAATATGTTCAAACGATATGAATCAAACACAAATACAAAATGGCACAATTGTTGCACCCAATTTAAATCAACAAATAAAAATGAGTAAATTATACTTTGCCCCTTTAAAATTTTACATATTTCTCACTTTGACCTTTTAAGTTCGATTTTTTCTACTTTGACCTTTCATATTTGCAATCCTTCCCACTTTGGTCTTTCATGTTTGCAATCCTTCCTACTTTACTTTTAAACTAACTTTCATCTAGAAAAACTAATAGAATCTGTCATATCACCATCACATCAGCTCCACGTGTTGTGTAAAAAATTCACTAAAGATGCAAAAAATGAAAAATAAAAAATAAAAAAAATAGAATTTTTTTCAGTCTTTAGTGAACTTTTTTTCAAATTTATTCATAAACATTATTACATTATAGATGCATCTAGCTTAGATGCACCTAAAAAAAATAAAAACAAATTTAACTAAAAAAGAAAAAAAAAGTTCACTAAAGACGAAAAAAAAAAAAGAAAAAAGATAGTAAGCTTTTCATTTAAGAATTGACAATACAAATGTTTGAATCAGCATATTTTTATTTTTTTTCGTCTTTAGTAAACTTTTTTTCTTTTTTAGTTAAATTTGTTTTTGTTTGTTTAGGTGCATCTAATCTAGATACATCTATAATGTAATAATGTTTATGAATAAATTTGAAAAAAAGAAAAGAAAAAGGAATTCACTATCACACATGGAGCTGATGTGTTGGTGATGTGTTAGATTCTGTTAATTTCTTGAATGGAAGTTAGTATAGAAATAAAGTGGGAATGAATGCAAACATGAAGGGTCAAAGTAGGAAGGATTTCAAATATGAAGGGCCAAAGTGAGAAAAATTAAACTTAAAGGACCAAAGTGAAAAAATCAAACTTAAAAGGTTAAAGTGTACAAGTGAAACTTTGTCACGCCTCAAATTTTATTACTCGGATAATATTATCAATATTCATTAATTAAGTTCATTTGCAAATGAAAATTCATCCTTTAATGAAATGATAAATAATTAAATATACGTGTTCTCTCTCGTGATACAATAAAGACATTTATATACGAATAAAAGAAATGTCCTGAAGCTTACAATAAAATAGAGAATACTACTCTTTATATAAAAAAAAAAAATAGCACTCAGCCAAACAAACAAATGAAGTAGTACAATCCATCACTACATCATACTTATGAAATGGTAAAACCTATTGTTTGATTTTCAAATCCGAAAAACATTCGATGTACACATATACAGACAGACGGTGAACAACCACTAGCTCACTAAGCAATCTCATATTAAAACATTAGAAGATATGCGAGTACCAAAATAGTCATACATATACGTGAAATCATATCATTTCAAAACCATATGATTCTATTATATAATCTCTTGAACCTAATTTATTTTAATTAACCAAAAATAGTTAATTTAAATAAATAAACATGCTTCAATAGCAACATGACATACTTTTCAATTCATTCAATTACCCATTTGTCAATTGAATCAAATAGTTAGACAATTTATAATGACATTCAACAAAGCATCAATACATTTTATACAGTTTTATGAGATGAATGCATATGCCATGTCATACTCAAAATATTTTTCTCATCTTTTGAAAATCTTATACACAATGTCAATTTGAAAACATATTAATCCAACAATTTCAATAAAATTTTAAGGTGGTAAATACGACTCAGGTAATCCCTAGGGTAGTGTCTGCAGGTAGGCATATCAAGCACTACGAAATCCCCACTTTACCGGTCTCTCAACGGAAGGGCAGTGGTACCTCCTTCGCGCGTGTTTTCGGTCTTTCACCCTGAACAGTCAGACCAACTTAACCAACATCAAACTACACCCTTATCCGGACTTACCAACGTATTTACCCAAAACAAATCCAAATGAACTTGTTTTCCCAAAACAATTCATTTCTCAAAACAATAGTTTTCAATTGCAAATTCAAAATCCATGGTAACAATGAAATGGAATGGCAATGCAATATGTAACAACGCATTAAGATAGTTCCAATTTCAATTCCACTACACAATGTTCCATTGTGATCAAATTCCATATTTCTATCAATGTAATATCATGATACAATCCCAAGAGATAATATAATAATGTCAATGTTCATGTATGTACCACAAGTAAATCAACAACTTCTAACTTAGTCTTTTCAAAACAATTCAATAATATTTTTTTCAAGACAATTCAACAATATTCTTTATATAAAACAACTTCCAAAATTAAACATTTTCTTATCTTTCCAAGAATCTCCTCATTTAAATACCAATATGATAATCCTCTACCAGTTACCAAAACCAAAACTTTTAAATAATAGGTTCATTAATAGCAATAACATATAACACCAAAGCGGGTTTAAGGTTTTATAAATTTCTAACTCATATACTTTATCAATAAAATGAAATTATAATCTTTTCAAAACTCATCCCCTTCCCAAACATTAAATAGAATTAAATTTTCGTTTTTCTCATATAAGTAGAATCTCGGGATCTTCAAGTTCAATCATAATTCTTAATAAGCATAAGTGAGTATTCCAGCACTTAATCAATTATATCAAAATCTTCTCTTGACTATAATTATAAAATATAACGCGGGTGTTCACTTTCCAATTATCAACATCAACTCCATCAAATTAAACCAAGGAAAATAAATAAGTAAATAAAAGTTTTTGATAACTCATTCTTGTTTTAATCCAATTCATCCATTTGCTTCAAACGAGGTAAAATCATATTCTTTTCTTTTCTTTTCTTGTCAAAATCCGCCAAAACAATTCAAATACCTCATAAGAATTTTGGAGTACGAAATTATTATTATAACATTACTCAACTAGTTAACTAAGAACCCGATCACCTCAACTTAATTAATAATCTTAGTTCAATTTTGTTTCACACTAAACAACTTCATCTCACTTATTTTCTCCAAATCTTATACTTAGTCAACATCATCACTTTTAATCTCATTATATTAAAAGTTAGGAATTTAACTCAATAGCACCCTTTTAATTGCAAAAGATTTTAAATATTAACCAAACTAATTTAATTCATTAATTTAGTAAGTCCAATATGTTTACCATTTTCCAAATTAATAACACCAAACATAACTTCACATGGCTCATTCACTTAATTACACCCACATTTCATGCTTAGCTAATTTTCTCAAATCTCTACAAATAACCGTTTCACAACTTTTTTTAAATTAATAAATCAATATTCTCAAAATATCATGAATATAACACTTTTAGAGTCTTTAATTCCAAAATCACTCTATAATTCCAACTTCACAATTTAGAAAATATTCCTCAATATAAATTTATTTTTCTCAAAAATAAATTCAAAAAAAAATTAAAGATGAAAAAAAAGATTCAACTTTATATTTCTCAAAATAAATCATCTAATCATAATATGATGTAGATACAATCCATACAATCATAAAAATCAAATTTTCAAATTTTTAGCAAAAAAATTATCAACCCAAGGTGATTTTCCCAAATCAATCTCAAAATACCAATCTTCTTAACATTTCAACATAATTTTTCTTCCAAAAATTACCAAACAAAAATCTGAAAAAAATATATATGTAATGCATCCTATGAATATATATTTTTTCAAAATAACTCTAACATAACTTTAAGGTAATAATATTGTTAGGTTTTTATTCTTGGCAATCCCGTTTGACAAAACTCCTTTCAGATGTATTTATTTTCGCATTTTTTATTTCAGTGAGGCTATGAGTTTATTAGATGCGAATCCAAACCCGAATCGAACCATGCAGAGAAGTTTGTGATGTTAATGCTTTCAAGATTGCCACTTCGCTGATTATTACGGGGGTCGAGCTGCCTCGCGGCCGAAGCAAAATGCAAAATTGCATTCAAAATTGCATGTCCGTCATTGCTCGCTCGAGCCAAGGAGTTCTCGCTCGAGCTAGGTCTCGCTCGAGCCAAGGAATGCACGCTCGAGCCAAGGATTGCGTCCATACAAAAACCTGAAAAAGTGTATTCCTCGCTCGAGCCAAGGATCCGTCGCTCGAGCCAAGGCACTAGTAGAAATCATGAAAAATACACTGCTCGCTCGAGCCAGAAAAGCTTCGCTCGAGCGAACCTCAGAATAACAAACAAAAATTATTTCAACTTGACTCTGAATGAGAGTGTATGATTGCAATTAAATTTGTATAGTGTGGGATCTATTTATAGAATAAATTTAAAATTTGAGATCAATGTTTTAAAAACCGGACCGGTGAACGAACCGGAAAAGGCATCGGGTGGACGGGTCACCGGTTCAACCGTCGGGTTGAACCGGAATCGAACCGTGACGTAATAAATATATTAAAATTATATTTAAATAAAAATATAAGTAATAAAATTATAAATTAAAAATATTAAAAATATTAAATTATCTTAAATATTTGTCCTAATATTTTTTTTACTGAAAAATATAATAATATATTTTGAAATATTATTAATTTCAATTTTGGAAGATGAAATCAAATATTTAATATTCCCTCCATATGATTTTAATTCAAATAATTTGATTGAAAGGAGAGCAAAAATTTTGGAGGGATATCAAAATTTCAATATTCCCTCCAATACATTTGATTGAATCCCACATGGATTTCTTGAGTCTTTTTGAAAGAATTTTTTTCTTATAAATAGGTGAAGACTTTCACAATAATTTCATCAAAACTCTTAATGGGATTCCCCACAAGAGAAGACCCTTAAAAAAGAGTTTCAAATTAAAATTTTCTTATATTCTTATATTTTATATATAACATATATATATATATAATAAGAAATAAAGAGAATAGAAAGAAAGAAAACAAACAAAAAAGAAAAATTGAAAAAAAAAAAGAAAAAAAATAGCCCGGTTTAACCGGTGGGTTCACCAATTTTCAATAAATAGCCCGATTTTTGCAATTGGTCGGTTTAAGAAAACTAACTGGACCAGAACCCCATCCGGTCACCGATTGAACCGGCCGATCCGGTCCGGATTTCAAAACCTTGTTTAAAACATTGGCTCTGTCAACAAACAAACAAAAAAAACAAAAAGAAGAAAAGAAAAAAGGAGAAACGACAGGGAAGGACAGGGCAGCCCACGAGAGTTGCCTTTCTAAGGCTCCTCACACAAACTAACATAAAAAATTAATATAAAATATATTATAAAATATTTTAAAATTTTATAATATAAATTATAAAATGATATAATTTTTCTTATCACAAAATATAACGGGTGTGTTTGGTTTGGTTTTGGAAGATAAATTTTTAAAAAAGATTTGGAGAGAGAATTTAGAAATTTTTTTGGTTTGTTTGGTTGTATATTTTGGAAATAGTTCTCGAGTATATGAGGTTGGGATGATTTGATGTTTTGTTATAATTGAGTAGATATGTGTAAAAGAAAAAGTTAGGGCTGAGCAAGGAATCCGTGAAATCCGTAATCCGATCCAGTCCAGTCCAATCCGATAGGTTTGGATTGGTTTTTTGAATCCGTGGTTCGGTTCCGGATTGAATAATTAAAAATCCGCAGTTCACGGATTGGTTCTGGATTGAATCCCACAGTTCCGGATTGGAACCGATCCGGACCGTATACAAATAGTCTATATTTTTATTATACATCCTCCCCCATAGTATCTTTTCTTATTCTATGTAAAATCTAAACTCAAACCTAAAATCGTATAATATCTTCTTTTATTACTTTTGTTTGTTAGTTTTTAGTTTTAATTTATAATGGTCTAAATTCTTATGGTGAAACCAGTTTTCTTATGGTTGTTTAAATTCTAGAACAGTATGTCGTTATTATAGAAAAACATGTTGCTATTATGGAACTAATATAGCGCTATGTTTATATTTTTATGAAATTCAAGTGTTATATATATATTTTTGTTATTTAATTATGTGAATCCGTGGTCCTAAACCGATCCAATCCGTATTTAAATGGATTGGTTCGGATTAGTTCCATGATTTAAACGGATTGGATTGGTTTCAATTTTTTAGGAACCGTAAATAACGGATTGGTCCTGGTTTTATCCCAATCCGGTCCAATCCGGACCATGCTCACCCCTAGAAAAAGTGATTGAAAAGGAGAGATGAGAGGAAAAAAAAAAAAAAGTGATTTTGGAAATATTTTTTCAAAATCACTAAACCAAATAAATTTTTTAAAAATTTTCTCCAAAATTTATTTCTCAAAAGTAAACCAAACAAAGCAAACATTTTTGTACACTACAAAAAATAATATTTTGCTCACTTCCAAAAATATACCCAATTTTATTCTTTATAAAATATATAATTTTTCACCATATGGTACGCACCATAAAATCAACTATCAAATATTTATTATAATCCTATATAATAAATAATAACAACTCCTAAGATGGTTACTACCAATCACATAATTAAAAAGGACCAAACAGTTAAACATGAGTCACTAAACAAACTCAAATTAAATTAAATTAAATTAAATTTAAGTCATGGGTCTCACCCATAAGCCAAATATGGTCCAATTATATACTAAAATAGATCCAACAATTTATCTCAAATCATGGTTCAAACACCCAAAACTCAAATTTCAAATTCGGCTATAAATTAAACTAATCACCAATCAGTCCGCAAATTTTTATAAAATAAATTCTCATCAATTAATTTCCAAAATTTTTATCCAACGTGCTTGACTCATATAAGAACAACATAATAATTTTTTTATATAATTTATGAGATCGAAAATTATATTTAAAAAAAAAAATTATTACAAAACTGAACCATTTTTGCATATAACTTTACACAACACTCTAATCCAAATATTACTCAATTAATTATGCACTGACTATTTTAAAAAAAAAATATTTTGAGTTATCACAAACTTTAGGGGCAAAGTATAATTTACCCAATAAAAATTAAATATGTGGCAATCATAATACCTTCAATATTTGTAAGTAGCTCTGGGAAGAACAACTCAATATGCTATTTTTGTGATGAAAGTTGTGCTAAATTGATTTTTTTTAGTTAATTTAATTCATAATAGACAATTTTGAGAATCAAAATGATAAAATTAAAACTTAATAACTAAAATGATAAATAATGCATATTTTAGAGACTAAAATTATTTTTTATCCAAGGATACAATATTTTTCCCATTGTCAATGTAGACTGACATTAGAAATATGATTAAATTGACTCAAATTAACAATTTTGAGGATTAAAATGATAAAATTAAAACTTCAAAAACTAAAATTATAAGGGATGCACACATACTTTAAAAACTATTTTTTTTTTATTATCATTTTTAATATTTATCCTAAGGCTCTAAAAAATTTGAATTGCCACTAATAATATTCCAATAACCAATTATCCAAAAGATGTGGGCAATACATTTATTTGGAAAGCTATAACTCTTTGTGATCAAAATTTCCAATGTAGACTTGACCGATCCAACAAGAGGTGTTTTCTCCATAGAAAACAAAAGGATTCGAGCCCACTGCCAGTAGAGATAGGAAACAATTGGAGCTGAATTTTTTAATTTATTACGTAACCTCATCTAATTTAATTAAAAAAATAGAAATTTTTTTTGAAAATAAATTAGAATTTGACCGGTTAACAAATTAAATCATATATTGGGTAGATTATAAATACACCTTCTGAGATTTTTGCTTAAAATACGAATCGTCTCCTGTAATTTTGAAAATTATATTTCACTCCTTGAGACTTTTAATTTCATAATAAATAACCCATTGTATTAATATAAATCATTAAATCAATTAATAATTTTTAATGATATTAGAATTATATTTCAATTAACAATTCAGAAAATTTTATTATTGTAAGTTGTTAGGAATTTTATTTTTTTAGTTAATTTTGTTAAATAAAAAATTCTAACAATGAGGTATTTGTAATTTTCTAAATCACAAGGGACAATTTATATTTTAAGCAAATTTCAGATAATGTATTTGTAATTTACCCATTATTATTATATTTGAACTAGAACTCTTAACTTTTAAAATGTTATCAATTCTAACCATCAACTAATGGATCAAAGGTAATTTAGATAATTTAACTATTTTATGTTGGCGGTGCAGGACGGCGGTGGCTGTGGCCGTGATAGTGCTGTGGCCATGGATTAGGGAAGGAATGAAATGAGTAATAGTTAGCTAGGAATGGAAAGAATAGCGGTGGACGAGAAAAATGCATCGGCGGCAGTAGATTGACAAAAATGAAAGATGATGATGGATGACTGTAAAAGTGGGAGGTAGCTATCAACAATAATAAAAGGTCAAAAAAAAATAATTGAATTGATTTTATTTTAAAAGTTCAAGATTTAAATTGAAATAATTAAAAATTAGGATTTAATTTGTATGCTAAATTTTACAAAAGCAACCACTTTGTCGTTTTTATATGAGAAAATGAACTTGGACATTTGTATTCTTGGTATGTACTAAGGCAAGTCCGAAAAATCCTTTTGAAAAATACACATTATATATTATTATTATGGGCAAGTTATACTGGTGATTCTTACATTTTACTTCTTATGTTATTTTGATCTCTTAATTTTTAATTGGTTCAAATTTGATCTTTAATTTTAAATTTGGTGTCATTTTGGTCAAATTAATAATGTCGTTAGTGTTTTTGATTAAAAATAATCACTGAATTAGTTAAGTTTAACTCACTAAGTTTAGTAAATATATAATTTTATTATAAAAAATATGACATATGCCACTCATATGCATATTTTTCATAAAGAAATGCTAAGAGTTGTAATCTATTAAATCAAATTAAAATAAAATCATAAATTTAGAGTCAAAATTGAGCCAATTGAAATTATAGGAACCAAAATGACACAAAGACCAAATTGGAGGGACTACTATCACAATTTACCCTATTATTAATTATATAAAGCACTATATTATTTTCTAGGTAGAATAAACATTTGATGATTATGAACGAACATCCATACAAGATACAAATTGCACAAGTTGTAAAATTGTGAAACTCTTAGTCTCCAAGCCATAGATTCCTCCAAGTTCACCTCATCCTCTACAAAAGCTAAACATGTTGCCATGGGCATTTTTGTTGGAAGATTGGGCAATGGAACTTCAAAATTAAGTACATGAATTCTGTTATTTACAAACTTCACCTGATATATTTTATAATAAAATTTGGACCCATGATTTTTTTTTTTTTTTTTTTCCTAAGGCCTTCTGTGTTCTGTTGTGAAATTAAGGGATATTGGGCTAGGCTTTAATTTTGGGTTACTAATATTACATAAACTAAAATTATTTTGGGGCTCTTGAAGTGTTGGAAAAAACTTTTACCCTTCATGTTGTAACAGCACTTCTAAGTGTCATTGAACTGCTACTAATATCTAACATGGCATGGGTATCAATGAAACTTATTGAAAATACCACACGGCTAAAAATGTTACTAATGGAAGTACATCGAATGTCATTGAGCTAAGAATTTGTTATATAATAATGTGTCTAAGTTGTGAATTGTGATGATCTGTGCTAATATTGAACCAGTAATTTGGGCAGGTTCGACCTGAGCAATTCAAATTTAATTTAAATTTTGTTAGGATTTTAGAGAACATGTTTTTTAATTTGGTACAAGCTTAGGTAGGAATTCAGAATCCTGAATTAAGTTTGGGCAGAGATACCAAACAACCCAAGCAATACGAAATCTGAATTGTTTATATATAAAAAAAATTTACTATATATATTATATAGTAGAAAAAAATGCCCGTGCAAGCCACCGGACACTATTGTAATAAATTAATGTTTCACAAATATAATATTTTTTATAGTAAATTTGTTAGCACCATAAATAAAGAATTTTATTATTAGTTATTATTTATATAATTGCAGGATATGTGACACTTTTCTACTCATTTGGAAGTTATGAGAAGTTATAAATCATTAAACACGTGAAAAGATGATTGAGGACAAAGTGAACATGGAGTATGAATGAGGGGTTAAAAGAAACTATGGAAACGTATAGATGAAATGAAAGGTCATGGAGTGTGAAGTGTAGGACATGGAACGATATGGTAGTTATTAGGTAGTTTTTGCCTGCAAATGTTTGCCTATAAATAGTCATTCATGGTTTCATTGTAAAAGACATCAAACTCAAGTCAAAGACAATTGATTTCTATTCTTCTTATCATTTATTTTCATGCACTTTATTTTATGCAGCTCCTTTTCAAAGTATAAGAGTAGACATAATTAATTGTTACTTTGATTGTTCACTCAATCACCCCAATTGTTCACTCAATCATCTTTCTCTGTCTCCCTCCTTCTTCTTTTAATTTTTCTTTTCTCTACACTTGGTAATTTTGAAGTCCTCTTCATTAAAGCAAAAGAACCATCAACGCAATTATTTGATAATGTTGGAAAATTGGTTTTATATAGGCTTATTTTGGGCCATCTTTGAGCCCAAAATTGAATGGGCCCCAAACGTCTTTTGGAGTGGGTCCAAAGAGGTGATATGTTCCTTACCGCATGGCAAATCACACGGTGAAGATGGTTCGTCAAAAACCATTTGTGAGTGAATGGGAAGTTGACGTCATTTTCGGGTTTGTGGAATGGACAATTAAAAAAGTAAATATGGGTTTCTTTGAATTGGATTGTCCCACATTGAAACTTTAAGAGAGCTTTTGTGTATATATAAGCTCTAGATTACAACACTTGGGTTGGGCCCCAAGGGGCATCCCAAGTTTGTAGAAGGGAAGAGTTATGAACAAAATGAACCTTAGCCCAAACCACCACTACACGTACGTGGGTGCCACCACCGTCCGTTCGTCCGACCGGCCAAGCCATGCCGTGCTGGGTGCGAGTGTGGGTTGTGGGTCGGGTCGGTTCTTATATTAATTTTTTTGACAAAATTCATTTGAATTTTTTTCCAAAAATTATTGCGGGAAATTAATTCAAAATTTGAATTTAATTTTTTGACCTTAGTTACCTCTTTTAGTCCATTTTTCCAAAACAAATTAAGTTGTTCAAACAGTTTTCAAATCTGTTTGAGCTTGGACAGATTCACTTCTGCTAGATAGGTTTTTGAGCTACAATAGTTTTCCAACAGATAGAAACTGCTGGGCAGTTATCTCTTGCACCTGTCCAATTTGAATTTGCATCTGTTCACTTCAAATTATATACCTGTTCGGGTCTCTATATTTCCAGATCTGTTCCAGTATTTGGTAGTTTGAAAAATTCATTTCTTTTGCCTTTTTTTTTGCTCTCTTGCATCAATTATTCTTCATATTATTTTAGGAAAAAATTCAAAGAGTTTAGAATACAGGTTTTGTTCACCGAACAAATTGTTTGGAGTGCTACTATAATTTGTGAAGATCATTATATCCTGAGAGATATACGCCATAAGTCCGTAAGCACCATAGCGGGGCGAATCTATCTTAAGAACATGGTGTCACACACTCGACTTGATCTTTTTATTGGTTCAGTAAAATAAATTCAGTAAGTTATTTATTTTATTTGTTTGATGTAGTTTCAATTTATTTTTTACATAGAAGATTGTTCCAACAAATAATTGGCTTGAATTTAATCTGTAAGGATTTTTCAATCCCTGTTGAGGCAAAAGAATCGTCAAAAATGCATGCTCGCATCTTTCAATCACCTCGAGTGTTGATGGATATGGTAGCTATTGGTGAAAATACCAGAAGAATTATATTTTATTGATAAATAATGCAAAGAAAATGATATACAAATAGATCAGGCCGAAGCATATATATCTTGTTTTCTTTAAGGAGATCAAGCCCACGGCGGTAGGAAGAACCTAAATACCGATACAGCAGTCACAAAACTACGACTTGTCCCCTCCAGGATATAATAACCTGACCATTTGTCATATGGTTCAGGCCAACTCTACACAAGATGGTGAACCCAAAGCTCCACCAAGAAAAACACCCTTCTTTGCTAGTAATCTCTCAAGTATAAACAATAGTTGGTGTAGAAAAGAATATATGAGAGGAACTATTTATAGGTCACTAGGACCTTACAATTTATACCAAAAAATAATAATGACCATTAAATTGAAAAAATGGAAAGTCTCCAAATATTAACTCACCACCAAGTTCATGAACTCCAATTAATCTTCATTCATGAACAAGACAAAGGGTCGTCAAAACAATGAATCCCCATTCCTGAACAAGATGGGATTCATGAACAAGACAAAAGAAGATTCATGAACAAAATATATAAATAAATAAATAAATGATATTAAAATGGTCCAGCAATACCTCACTCATTTTAATATCAACAAGGACAAGAGAGATTATCAAACAAAGATAGACTAGTATGCATCATGAAGGTGTGCTTTGCATTGAACCTTAATTAGTGAAACAGCAACCTTTACTCCAGAGTCAGTAGTGGTCTCAAACTTAAACTATGATTACTTAGGGGAAATAAAGTATTACTGCTCACACATAATAATCCAAGTGTTGACATGAGCTTTTAATAGCCAGCACATTGCAGCCTTGTGCCTATCCCAGTTTTCATGAGCATATTTGAGAATAAGCCTTGTTATCATAGAAAGCGGCCCCACTTTCATGCTCACGTAAGTGAAATCTACCAAGGATGTTCCTGTAATTTTCACACCCCACTCATCAAGAGCTACAGAATTTCATTAAGAGGATAAAAACTTAACCCTCCAACATTACAGGACAAATGCACTTACATTATAGAGATGGACAACAAAATATTAAGGAATGCATTTTTTACAACCACCATATGATTCGTTCTTCCCATTGAACCTAGTTACAGGATCTCTGGTCCCCAGGTTGGGTGTCCTCATACATGATTTATAATTTTACAGGCTTCAAACCCATCCCCCTTGATGTATTCCAAACCTTATCCCTCGCCAAGGCCTTGGTTGGATTTGAGAATTTTCTTGTTCTTGAAAAACTTGAGATGGAGTAGAAGACCTAGGCATGGATAAAATATTTTCAAAAATTATTTGATCCCCACTATTTCTAGATTCAAAAGGAAATTTACTTTCATGAAAAATAGCATCACCTGAATCAAAAATAATATTATTTTCTATATCAAAAAATCTATAAGTTGTACTATGCAACGCATACTCAAGAAAAGCACAAGTGGTAGCTCATTCACCCAATTTAGGTCGTTTAGGATCTGCAAGCCTCACAAAAGCTAAACAACCCCAAACCCTCAAATAACTTAGATTTGGTTTATGCCCCCGCCACAAATCATAAGGTACAATTTTAGTATTTTTGTGTGGCACTATATTTATCACTATAGCTTGGCTTTTCGCGCTCCCTTTCGGAAGAATGAATAGCCCTTACAGTTCGAGCTCCACTTTTGTGTTGGTTCTGATTCTGATTTCACAAGTGCAATGTGAAATATTGAAAACACAAAAAGAGTCCAAATCCGGTAATTTCTTTTGAAAAATCGATGTTTGAATCAAATGCCAAAAATGGACTGCTTTGCCAGATATCAGAGTCACCACCTAAATATTTATTTTGGGAAATTTAGAAAGCCCATGACTCATGCCAAAGGCCATTAGTCCGTCATTACCAAAGTGTCTTGGTTCGGGAACTTAGGTATGAGAGGGGAAGGTCAATAATTGAACACCCCACTCACCTGATCAAAGATCGGCCTCTACAAATCATGATGTGGTTTTTATGTACAGTAAATGCTCTTGTTCTATATGTAACATACAAGTATAGACTAATTTCATGAAAAGTTGGAATGTTTGATTTCATGTTTGTTTTTAAGAAAAGTGTTTTGAATATGTACCACTTAAAATGGTGATCTCATACATACATGAATCAAAGTATCTTAATTCAAGTGATTAACCTTCATCCACAGGCATTCAAACAGGTATATCAAATAAGCAGTTAGCCTTATGGTAGTATGTTTGATATGACAACATTCACACTTATGCAATATGCTAAAGCAAAAATGCTTACCTTAATGTCCGAAGGTGAGTCCAAAAAGAAAGCAAATAGTTAGAAAAAAAATGCATGCTCCTAATTTAATGACTAATGCAACACAAGCAACGTGCAATTAAGGTTCGGCTACTAGTATGGCATGTGAGTCAATTCAAGGCATGTGATAGCGCATGTATCCAAGTAAGGAGTTTGAATTTGACATTTGAATAATATGATGAGCCGAACTTTTATGCATGTAAACGAATGGATGCAAATCATGGAAAATGCTAATTAAACATGATGTCCCTAATCTAACCATCATAAGCAGTGAAATTAAAAAGAGAAAGAATGGGGGTTGGAAAACATACAACTTATTACATATTTGTCCTCACGAAGGAGGGTTAAAATGTCCGAATAAATAATTATTACAAAGCCGAATGAATAATAAATGAAAGGGGCTGTCTAATTTATTACAATAATAATTTGCAATGATTGCTCGATGCTCCTCAAGAATTATTCTGTCTGCCTTGCTGGGATTTGTTCTGTTTCACCCCTAGTTACTGCTTTCGACCAAAAGTGTATTGTTTTGCAATTTATTTGAGCCTTGCCGACCCCAAAATGCGACTCCGTCGAGCCCCAAATAAATCCAATACTTTGTTTTCTTGTGGAAATCTGTTTTTTGTACTTGAGATAAAACAGTGTAGACAGGATATTCCTAGCCATGTTTGTCTTTGTTTTACCCTTCTCTATCATAAAAAATACTCAAGAGAGGGTTGGAATCATCTCCAAAACCATCAATTAGCAAGTTGATTGCTTGATGATCTCGGATACAATTTGGACAATGATCAATAAATGCAATGAATAAACAACCACCCCTCCCTCCTATCATGAAGTGAATTCAAGAAGGGAAGTCAAGACACTTCAAGGTTCATCAAATTATCATGAATTGATGTAAGATAAGCCTTGACACAATAAACTCGGTATAACGTCTGACCGAATTCAATTAATCATATTGGTTCTTTATGTCGGTTGTAATCCAATTTTAACCAATTTTATTAGCTTTTTTTATTACCTTTCCATTTCTTCATCTTTTCTCCTGTTTGTGCAAAAGTGATATTTACGTCCACTAAGTCCAAAACGCAATAAAGAGAAACAAGCATCAACTTAACCCAAGAAACAACTCTTATTTTCTTCAGGAGAAATTACAAAGGAAGAGTCAAACTTATTTACAAGCAATAAGGGATTCCAAGTCAAACTCAAGATATACAACAAGGACTAGTCAAACTCAAAAGAGTGATAATGACTTAGAAAAACCAAAACTTGAGTGATAATGACTTGAAATCCAAACTTGATAATAAGTGACAATGACACTTTTCTTGGTGATTCCCAAGGGTCAATTAGTCCCTTAAAAGTAATCACATTGATGAATACAGAGAAATGAAAAATAAAAGATTGTGCTTTAGTATAAGAACATGTATACATTTGGGGTAATGAACCTCCAAAGAATTTAAATCGTTAAGTATAGAGAGTTTTATGCCTTTGGTAGTAAATCTCCTAAGAGATTAAATCAGTAAGCATAGAACGTTGTATACTTTTGGTAATGAACCTCCTAAGCATAAAACATTTTATGCCTTTGGTAGTGAATCTCCAAAGAGATTAAACCATTAAGCATAGAACGTTTTATACCTTTGGTAATGAACCCCCTAAGCATAAAACGTGTTATGCCTTTGGTAGTGAATCTCCAAAGAGATTAAACCATTAAGCATAGAGCGTTTTATACCATTGGTAATGAACCTCCTAAGCATAAAATGTTTTATGCCTTTGGTAGTGAATCTGCAAAGAGATTAAACCATTAAGCATAGAGCGTTTTATACCTTTGGTAATGAATCTTTGAAGAGATTAAACCATTAAGCAAGGAAGAGTTCCTCTTTTATACTTGAATCACAATCTTAATTTTTCACAACTTTTTAATCAAAATAAGCAAAGAATGGAGGGAGGTTGTAGAGATGATTATGCGAAATTGATTAATTGGTTAGTACAAACAAACTTGATATTTAAAACATAAATCATTGAAATAAATTAAACAACCTCCTAAATAGCATACAATAGTGCTGAAATTAAGCTATAGAAAGCGAGCAAAATTAAATAGGATCAATGTAGTAAACAAGTAGAAGGAAGGGTGGCTAACCCCTCCACTTTTACAACTTCAAATCACATAGTTTAGATGTTGAAAAACAACCCCAAAAGAATTTGAGAGAAACCTACCACTTTTACTATTCACTGCCAGAGGTTAGTATTCACCACGGAGGTACTATTCATCCGATGGGGTAAATTATTTAAAGTAATAAATTACAACATTTTATATATAATATTTAAATTACAACAGATATGTGAGTGGTGCAGCCTTCCCATTAAAGCGATAAAAAAAAACCAATTATGAAAAGAAGTAAATGAAGTATTTAAACAAATTATATCACATTTTTAAATTAAATGAAAATTTGCGAAAACTCACCTTTTGGGGAAATGATGAATTTTCTGAGTCACAAACTTTCTTTTGATTGCTCTCAAGTCTGTGGAATGTGTTCTCAATTCTCAGTCCAAAATTTGGAATTACAGCTTTAGTGGTTGGTTTTTGAATGGTGTATTGATGAAATGGAAATAAAAATATCAAAGAAAATATTTTATTTTCCCTCTCTCTCTAAACAAAAAAAAAAACTAATTTTCTTTCTTTCTGATTCTTTTTCTCTCAAACTCTCTCGCACCACTTCATTTTCCTCTCTCTGATTAGCCTCCTTCTTTTTTTGCTAGGCCTCCCCTTTTTTGAAATCTCACCATCTGTGGCCTTATATAAGCAAATTACAATAATATAATTATAGAATTATTATATAATATATGGTTATATGCATATAATATATATATATATATATATATATATATATTATATAAAATATCTAAAATATATAATTTATACCAAAATACTAAACATATAATATAATAATATAACTTTTTATTTTTTTATTTTATATATATAAAATATATAATTTATACCAATTTATATAAAAACACAAAAAATATGAATAAAATTATGCAAAATTAAAAAAATACTAAACTAATGAAATATTTAGTATTTTAAAACGATTTGGCCATAATGGTAAAGGTTGGGATTAAAGTTCAAATTCCGTCTCTCTTACTGAGGATTCTGTGAGAAATACATTCTAATTGTCATCATCGGTAATCAAAAGAAAGCGCTCAAGTCTTAGGGCCGGTCAAAATGGGGTGTCTACAGTTGCCCATCTTTGACAGAGCTCGAAGGCATTTCATGACGTGAGTGAATGTCAAAGCCCGAAGATGACCCTTTTGACAAGGCCGTAAGACTTGGGCAAACAAACAAATGTGTAAATGCAAGTGGTTGAACCAGAAGGTTGCCTACGTATCTCGTTTGCAAGAAATCAAACCTGCGCAGTTCAGGGCAAGATGCAGAATGATATGTAAAACATAACTTATGATCATGCAATGAAATGCAAAACGTAACTTATGATCATGCAATGAAATGCAATCAAGACATTGATGTGACACTGCATGAAAGCATAAATGTTGGATGTAGTGAATGTGAGATCCAAACGCTTCGTCCGCGAGAGGAGAAAAGTGAACTTGAGATCCAAACGCGTCTTACGCGAGAGGAGTATGTGAACTTGAGATCCAAATGCGTCTTACGCGAGAGGAGTATGTGAACCTGAAATGATAAACATCAAATCTTAACACGTTTCACGTGAAAAGAGGGAAGGTAAAGTCAAAATCCAAACGCGTTTCGCGAGAACAGAAGAAGGTATAGTAAAATGATTAGGGGTAACCTCTATACGCAGAAGCCACAGATGTTGGTTTTTTTTTTTTTTTTGATCATATTCACAACTTTCCCTATTCTCCAACAAGGTGACAGACTAGGTTGGTTCAGTATCCAGAATTGAGGCGCATACACTCTACCTCAACCTATGGGGTTGCCATATAGATTTCAAGCCGGGGATACTCCCCTGGGTATTTAAATCTGACTTTAGTCTTGGAAATTCCAAACCTTTGTGTTCTAGGCATCGCCATTCGAACTCTAGTTTCCACCGTCGCAGTTGGTCTCCTAGGAACTCATTGTAAACACAAGCAGGTGGCTATACCAGACCACCTGAAGTTGTTCGGGCACGACAAACACCAAAGGAATTGCACCTCTAGAGGATTTAAGGTCTCATAGACCTTGGGAGTGCATAAGGTAGTGCGATGCGCAAATAGCGCGATTGATTTGAGATGCACAAGATAGTGCGATGCGCAAGATAGCAGGATTGAATTTGAAATTGATGTGCAACATAGCACGATTGAATTTGAAATTGCACAAGACAGTGCGATGCGCAAGATAGCGCGATTGAATTGAAATTGCGCGTTTTGTGCTCGAAGTGAGATTATTGTGCAATAGATGCACAGAATGAAATGAGGAATTGTAAGTTCGAACAAATACCGTATACATATACCATATATAGACAAAATACATATAGATACGGACATAGACACAGATATGTACATACATATATTCATATACAGATATATACACAGACAAAGGTAGATATATACACAGATATATACGGTATATCTGCACATATATACACAAATATATACGGTATATATACGCACAAATATATATGGATATATACAGACATATAGGGAGATATACATAGGTGGGGAATATTCTGTTTGCAGCCGCCAGCGGGAAGATGTTGTTACTGAGAAGGCATATTCCGTTTGTTGACGTCGGCACACATACTCCAAACACGCAAAAAAGAAAGGAAAAACTTTAAATGCATGGATGTGAGGATACGGGGTTTCGAACCCCTGACCTCAGGCTTAGTCTCTTGGTCCTTCGACCATTGAGCCAAACCACTGAACCAAGCTAGTCTTGTGACAAGATTTGCAAACAAATATATACATGCATATATATGAGACATATACACATAAAACCACAACAAAACAAAAGAAGCACTCGTTGCTATGGGGGCTCGAACCTCTGACCTCAGGCTTAGCCTTTCAATCCTTAAATGCCGAATTAGACCACTTCACCAAGTCACTCTTGTGACAAAAATAGTCGAATAAATGTATATAATACATAAATATACAATACATATACATATATATATATGCAACTCTCCCAGCTCTCCTATTTTTGTCTCACTCTCTCTTTCTTTATCTTCTTCGAGCGTTGTGTCTGTCGCGCAATTTCAACAATCGTGACGCCTGACCGACAGGCTATCCAATCCTGCCCTGATTGTCAATGAACGTCTCGGCCTTTATCCCTCTTTGTCTTCTTCTTTGCTCTTTTCTTAAGTTGAGGTCTGCGAGAGAGAGAGGCAGAGCAAAAGCCTGCAAACTTTCTCTGCCACCATTTTGTAACCTCTTTCTTTTGCATTACTCTCCTCTACCATGGCTTTTTCACACGGTTCTTTCACTCTTTTTCCAGACCTGAACGAGTCCACGATAGAGATAACCCGATTCTGACTCCCCTGAACCTCAACCACGGGCTCCTCCTCCTTCCCCTATTTTTAACTTTCCAGCGATGTCAGTTGAACAAATAATGGCAACACAGTCTGAGATCGAAGCAAACTCGTATACACTGAGGTCATGCATGGAGACCATGACTGTGGTCTCCAACTTGTCTCGTCGACTGCAGAACAGGACGTGTGTGGTGCTTCAGTTAAATGCACAACTCTCCCTCTTCCAACGTATGTATAAAGACACTCAAGTAGAAATTAGTGCGCTAAAAAAGCAGAGCAAAGAACTAAAATGGAAAGCCACCTCCGTGGCTCGATTCGGAGTTTCTTCGCACAACCAATTTGATGGTCGGCGAGGAATAATCTCTTTTGGAAGCTCTGCCAAATCTGAGACAGAGTCTTCAAGAGTTTCGAAGGAGTAAAGATGAAGTGAGACAACTGATGGTAAAGTCAGGCAACGAAGTTGTGTACAAATGAAGCCGGTTGTAATCTTCGCCGCTGGGCTGTTGCCGGAGAAGAAAGAAGAAAAAGATCCCTCTCTCTCTTTGTTTTTGTTTTTTTTTTCCTTTTATTATTATTATTTTTATTTTCTTTTCATTTTCTGTTTTTTTTTTCTTTTTTTTGTTGCTTTTGTTTTTGTTTTTGTTTGTTTGTTTGTTTGTTTAGATAAACTAAAACCCCAACCAAAAACCCCTTTATTTTTATTTTATTTTTATATTTGCGTTGTAGTTTAAACGCTAGCTTCAGATAGACTCTTTTCTTTTTGAAAGACTTCTCTTTTATTTTTTTGATTTTGCAAAACAATGATCGGGGTTGGACCCGCTAGTTTTATCAAGTGTTATTGTGGATGATCTCTTCTTGCAAATATCTTGTACTGTGTTTGCATATGATGACTGGATAACACTTGCATGATAATCTTTGAAGAACACTTTGCGCTTGAATTGGTTCATGAATCGAATAATAATATCAATCAGACAAAATGAAAAAACTACAACTTGATAACAAAAGAAACATAATCAAAACAACTTGAACATACTAAAAACAAAAGACTTGGTAATAAAACAAAACTCAAAATACAACCATAACACAAGAGGACAAAGGGAATCTTCTGGGAGTGCACTCCATAACTACTTCATCTAAATTCTATAAATGGTACTCCCATAATGTTGTTTTTGGCAGAAGAGAAAGGTTTTACATTTTGCTCTCACAGTGGAGATGGTGCCCACCAATAGGCTCCAAGACTGGATAACCACTTTGGATGGCTCGAAAAAGATAAACTTTTGCGGTTTCGGCCTAAATGCTCTTTTTCTATTGAGTCGTACTTCACTTTGCTTTCCATTTCTCCATGCCGCTGCTCGGTGCTGGAATCCAATCACACATATATTTCGTTTCGGTTCACAAGAGATGTGTCCGACACTCGAAGAATTTCAAGCATTGATGGAATCTCAACGTAATAAAGAAATCATGCTTCAACCCTGTTTTGGCCATGCTCAAGCTTTAGGACAAATGTGTGGGCTTACCTTACACGAAGCTCGATGCTTGGCTCACAATGGGGAGCTAGATCTTCCAGATTTGATTCGTCAGTTTTCCATCACCGGTGACAAAGACGACCTCCTTTGGCAAGGTTATCGTCAGCATGTCCTTTGCTTATGCTTACTTGCACACTTCCTTCTTGCCCCTAGTTGCGATGGAGTTAGCATTAAACTGATTGAAGTAGCCCAATGCCTTAAGGAGGGTAAGAGTTGTATAGGCTTAGTGTTGGCCGAGACTTTGATGTGCTTAGATGCTTTTCAACGGGGAGAGACTACTCGATTTGCGGGGAGTCCATTACTTCTCCAGGTATTGTTTCCCACCCTCCTTATTTATGATCCTTACATCACTTGATATTCAATCTCTCTCTTTTTTTTTTCTTCTCTCAAAATCCTTTTCTTACTTTTCTCTCAATGTACATCTACATATTCTTTTATCTCTCTTATTTTTCATCTCTTTCCCCAGATATGGCTGATGGATAAGATAAAAGTGGTGGATCCTTGCCCCGAGTACTCGGCCAGGACTTACTTTCTTCGTCCACAGCTAGTGGAGTTCCCCTCAGAGGGAATGTGGTGTGACTGGATGCACAGCAGATCTGCGGCTGACATTGCTTGGCGTAGCCCCTGGCTTAACTTGGCTAAGATGAGTGATAACATGTCCTGGCAACTAGGTATACAGTTGATTAGCCTTACACTGTGTGTATTCTATTTTCCATTCAGGTTCAGATGCCAGTTTGGACATGTTCAGATTTCTCTGAATGAAGGGATAAAGTACCTAGCTTCATTTCCCGTTCGTGGTTCGTACTTGCCTCAGTACCTCAGTGCTTGGAATACGAGAGAATTTCTGGCCCCTACCCTTACTTTCAGTTCCATCCTTCCTGACGAATACTTGGTTTGGCTCAAGGATGAGGAACAGATTAGGCCGACGTCGGTTACAAAAACTTCCACGGGCATGAAAAAGAGACTGAGAACTGACATTTGACTTATCTATGTCCCTAGTTTATTGCTTTGTCTTTTCTTTTCAAGTTTTTATGTAAAATGAACTTTGGTTTGGAGAATGTACTTATGATAAATCAATAAAATTAAAGTGAGTATTGAAAAGTTTCCTTTTGTGTTGTAAACAGTAAAGTTTTGAGAAGAAAAACAACAATTGAATTAAAACTTTTCAAAACATATATTTTTTTTTTCGGAAATGGTCACCACCGGATACATATGGAATTAATCCTAAGGTTATACAGCCCGAAATCAGAAGATCATAACCAAGTTGACAAACGGTGGAGAATGACAGATTGATTAAACCAGATGAATAGGACAGTTGGGTTGAAAAATAGTGATGGCCGAACTTCGAGATGAAGTTGCCTACGTATCCCAAAGAAGAGAATCAGGCCTTACGTAGTTTGGAGAGGGTTCACTCGTGTATTTATTTTCTCCTTTTGTGCTCTAACTTTTGCCAAGGTTGCCCTTTCGGGTTTTCGGCCTTGCAAGCTCAGTTTTTCTTTATTTCTAATTTATTTATTTATTTTTATGCTCTAACTTTTACCTAGGTCGCCCTTTCGGGTTTTTGGCCTAACGAGCCTCTCAGGAGTAATACTTCTTCAACTTGTCCATGTTGATTGGTTGAGAAAACTCCAAGCCATCCAAATCCATAAGAATAATTCCTCCCCCAGACCAGATTGACTTGATGATATAAGGACCGGTCCAATTAGGTCTAAACTTTCCCCTAGGATCATGGATGGGGCGGCTCGGTTGTCTTTGAGCACCATGTCTCCTACTTTGAGATTTCTGGATTTGACTTTCTTGTTAAAAGCCCCCGCAATTCTACGCTGGTAACCTTGGATATGATACAATGCCTTCAACCTCCTCTCGTCAAACAACATCAATTCTTCAAATCTACTTTGTTGCTAGTCTGCCTCTGTTATCTGACACTCAACCATAATTCTTAGCAACGGTACTTCAATCTCGATTGGCAGAATAGCTTCCATCCCATAAACAAGAGAATAAGGGGTTGCTCCTGCAGATGTTCGGATCAACGGTTTGTAACCCCATAGTGCGAATGGAAGTTTCCCCGGCCAGTCTATGTAGGTTTCAATCATTTTTTGTAAAATTCTCTTGATGTTTTTGTTTGCAGCCTTAACAGCTCCATTGGTCTGTGGCCTGTATGTTGATGACTTATGGAAAGCCACGTTATATTTCTCAAGAAGGTCTATTACCTATTTTTTGAAATGCGAGCCATTATCTGAGATAATCTTGTTGGGCACCCCATATCGACAGATGATGTTGTTCTTGATGAACTTAGCCACATGCGATGCCTTTAGAACGGCATAGGATTGGGTCTCCACCCACTTTGTGAAGTAATCGATTGCTACCAAAATGAACTTATGCCCATTTGACCCCTTTGGCATGACTACACCGATAACGTCAATTCCCCAGACTGAGAAAGGCCATGGTGAAGTCATATTGTAGAGTTTCGACGGCGGAATGTTCATGCGATTGGCATAGATCTGACATTTGTGGCATCGCCGTATAAAGCCAATATAGTCCTCCTCCATAGTTGACCAGTAGTAGCCTTATCTAAGGATTTTCCGAGCTAGCATCACACCATTCATGTGAGCTTCGCACTCTCCTCCGTGGATAGCTTCCATAAGGTGCCTTGATTCTCCTTCCTCAACACACAACTTATGCATTCCCAGATGGCCTCTTTTGTACAACTTGTTTCTACAGATGATGAATTGGATGGCTAGATGCCGTATTCCCCTTTTGTCCTTGGCACTTGCCCCTGGTGGGTACGCCTCTTTGTTTCGGAAATTCCAGATGTCGTAATACCAGGGGTTCGTGTCTTGAACCTCATCTATCACAGCGATGGTCTCATACGCCAACGTATACTTCTGTCTAATGATGATCAGGCACATCTTCACTCCAAGCGGAATGTCCACCATGGAGGATAAAGTTGCCAATGCATCAGCAAATTGGTTGTTCTTTCTGAGCAAATGCGTGAATGTCAATTTCTCAAACCTCGGAATTAACACATCTAGGGCCTGATGATAAATGTTGATTTTCTCTTCCTTAACCCGCCAATCTCCGTTAGCTTGAGACACAACCAAATTTGAGTCTCCGATAACATCCAATCTTATTGCCCCTAGTTCTAGGGCAACTTCCAAACCAGCAATACACGCATCGTATTCTGCTTCATTGTTGGATACTTTAAATCGGAATTTGAAGGCTAGAGGTATGTGTGAATCATCGGGTGCTATTGTAGACCACCCGAACTCTGCTCCACGCCGAGGGCACGAATCGTAGTTCTAGCTACTATAGTTCGAACTCCTGTCACGGTTCTAAATCTAATCTCACAAAGTGCAATGTAAGACTGATAAATCATCAAAGAGTCTAAATCCGGCAAATCGTTTTGGAAAATCGATTTTAATCAAGAAGTGCCAAACATGGACTGCTTTGCCAGATTATAGAGTCGCCACCTAAATATTTTGTTTTTGGGAAATTTAGGAAACCCTGACTCGTGCCTAAGGCCACATGTCCGTCATCACCAAAGTTGCCTCGGCTCGGGAACTTGGATACAAGGGGGGGATGCTATGAAATGAGCACCCTCGCTCGCCCGATCAAAGATCAGCCTCTACTAACATGATATGTTGTTTTTGAAAACACATGCATTCTTATTCCGGTTTATTAGCTAGCTTACTATGTGATATGCACAGCATACAAGTATCGACTCAATCACGCGGATTGGAACAAAACAACTCATGTTTATTTTTTAAAGTGGTTTGAAGGTGCTAATCGCAAGTAGACTAAGACGTGGATTTGCCACCCTCAAGTGGGCTTAAAACTCACAATCATTGAGTTGTTCCAATTCAAGCAATCAAACCTCCATCCACAGGCATTCAAACAGTTATAACAGTTAAGCACATAGCCTCATGGCAAGGATACTAAACATGGCAGTCACTTACACACATGCAAGGATGCTAAAGCGTAAATACTCACAGTGTAGTCCAAGCCAAAACAGAAGCTAGTTAGTAATCAATGCATGATCCTAGCTATGTCAATAATGCCTAATGTAACACATGCAAAGTGCAACTAAAATAGGCTCGGCTATTCTACGATGTCATGTGATGCGTCGAGCCCGGTGCATGCAAGACAGATGAATGGATGCATGCATGCAAAGCATAAGGATAATAATTGAAACATGCCCTAAAACTAACCACTGAAAGCGGATAAGTAAAAGGGAGAAAGAAATGGGGTTGGAAGACATGCATCACACATATGGACCCTTATTACAAAATTTGTGCCCTCTTGACGGAGGGTCCGAATAATAAGCTAACTAGCTAATCTAAGCTAATTAAACTAATTATTACAAGATAAAGCTAATTAACTAATCCTAGTTAACTAATTATTACAAAACAAATGAATGGCTAAACACATTAACTAATTAAGTACAAAACCATTAAACTAGCTAACTAAGCGAAGCAGCTAAGTAAAGTAGTAAAGAGATGTCCTCAGGATGAGAAGTGCAAGCATGCTCGGTCGCCTCGTTCGGAAATCCATCGCGATGCCCCAACTTGCCTCTGTTTGCAATTGTTCTCAGAACTCTGTACAAAGCTCCAGATAGCTTCTACTCCATCTTAGGGACTCATAGAAGGGTGGCCGACCAGTTTATGGTGGTATAGACCACCTGCCGACCACCCAAGTAAGTTGCAGACTAGAAAAAGTGGTTGGCCAGCCACTTTTACTGGTTGGCCGACCAGAAAATGCTGTCCAACTCCAGTTTGCTGCAACAGAGAACAAGAAGGGGCTTGGCAATGTATTTGCAAGGTATATGTGCACAACCACCATCCCTATCATTTCATGAACTCAAGGGAGTGTAGTTCTCAACTCTCGGGCCACCAACGGAGCATCGCAATGCACGGTGGCCAAGAAGCCAAGATTGCACAATCAATGTGAATGGATGCACAAATGACACATAAAAGCCTTAACCTCTATCATGCATGATCAAGAGGGTCAGTGACCGAGAAATGAGGCACGTTTCATCACTTTAAGTATGAAATGTCCCTCGTTTCTCGTGTGTGGATCAATGCGTGACCCAAACACAAGCAATGCAACATGATCAACTTATCAAAGCTAATAGCATGCAAACAATGCTAATGCAATATGAGCATGGAAACACAATGCAATGTAACATGAGCATGCAAACATAATGTGATGCAACAAGTATGCTAACAACATGTTGAATGGACTTAAACTGAATATGGACAGACCTCAGTCATGCCCAAAACAGTGGCCAAAATGATGAAACTAAGGCACAAATAGGCAAGACATGCATGCACATGCATTGGCTTATCAAGTAGGCCTAAGAACACAACTCTCAAAAGTGCTCAAGGAGTGACAAACATAGAAGTGTAACAACACTATATGCACTGAAATCAAGTGTGAAATGATGCCAAATCATTCAAACAACACAAGCATGGCATGCAAGAGTCCCTAAGCATGAAGGCTAGTAAAGGGGACTACACAAGGGGCATGCAATACATGGCACAAATGAATGAACCAAACATGGACAGAGCTCAAATAGGTCAAGACAATGACCAAAACATGCTAAGCTAGGAGCTCAAAAGTCTAGGCACACATGTATACAAGCTAGGCCACAAACAAGGCAACAATGCACAACCCTTAGAGGCATTCAAAAGGTGAATGAAGTGAGAATATGGCAATGCTATATGTTCTGAAATAACATGATAAATGATTCCAAATCATGTACATGTCACAAATGAAGCATGCTATGGTACTCAAAACTCAAAGCTAGCAAGGCCAATTGCACTACAGGTATGCAATATAAGAACCATATGGAAAGTACAACCCAAAACAGTCCTAAACCATGTTAAAATGATACTAAAACATGCATGGACCAAAGCTAAAACAAGCTAGCATGAAGGGTATAAGGCATGATGTATGCAAGGCCAAAAGGGAGGATTACACTACACCTACCAAGTCCAAGTATGAGATGGATTCGCCAACAAAAATCAGAGTTATATCATAGCAAAATAACCCCAAATATACATTGAAATGATAGCTCGCAAGCTTAGGCATGATGGCATACACAATGGCTCATGTTCAAGACTTAACGCATAAACCCTCCAATGCATGGAAAGAGTGACAAATGTGAGTGAATGACCATGAAACATGCACTGAAATCTCATAACAAATGGTGCCAAATCATGTAAATAGCCCAAGCCATGCATGCTAGTGGACTCAATACACAAAGCTAGTAAGCTAGATTGAACCATGGCTATACAAAGCAATGCATGCATGACCAGAACAATATGAATTAGAGCTTAATCATGATAAAACGTGAACAAAAGCTTCTTGAAGTTGAGCCAAAAGCATGCTAGAATGATGGTCAAAAGCATGATATATGTTAGGCTAGTTTGTGGAATTGCACTACAAGTGCAAGGAGCATGCATGGGGCTATCAAACCAACCCACAATAGATCTAAGGCATGTTAAAACAACACCAAAAACATGCTAATATATGGCCAAAATGGGCTAGAAAGACATGCTAAGACATGAGGCATACAAGGCTAGTTTATAAGAATTACACTACAAGTGTACAAAGCATGCAAGGGATGACCAAACCAAACCAAAATAGTGGTATGCCATGTCAAAATAACCCCCAAAACAAGTTGAGAATAAACCAACACAAGCTTAACAAATATGCTCAAACATGAGGCCAATAAAGCAAGCAACCAAGATACAAGGAGAGGGGATGACCCTCTCCTATTTAAGACCTCAAAACACAAGTTTTACCACTAAAAATCCACTGGATTTCAGTGGTTAAAAGGTGAAGAGAAAGAGATCTCAAGGGCCTAAAGTGATGGTGTAAAACAAATCCAAACAAGGCATGCAAGGGAGTAGATCACCCCCAACACCAAAGAAGCCTTAAACAAACATTTCAAGCATGTGAAATCAGAACTTTTTTCAGTAGAAAGTCAAGCCAAAATAAG
Organism: Camellia sinensis; assembly: GCF_004153795.1. Classification (NCBI taxonomy): domain Eukaryota; kingdom Viridiplantae; phylum Streptophyta; class Magnoliopsida; order Ericales; family Theaceae; genus Camellia; species Camellia sinensis. The sequence continues at coordinate 613,751 of NW_021024921.1, read as the reverse complement.
CAAAATAAAGCTTAAAAAGGGGGGGGGGGAAAGGGTTACCCTTGAAGCACTGCAACAACAGCACTTGCTTCAGCCCAAATCCAACTTTTATGACCCAAATACCACCTCCACGGATCTCAGCTCAGAGATGGTGGTGTGTGGCTAGGAGTTGTAGTGCAAAAGTGAAGAAACAACACACTTTAAGGCACAAAATATATATATATATATATAGAGGAATATAAAGAGGGAGATATATGTATAGCTCTAAGGAAATTTTCTGAACCTGGAGAAGGGAGAGAGGGCCTCTCTCTTATAAAACTCCAAGATTTTAGCTTCTTGGAGAAGCTAAAAGCTTGGTTAAATCCGTCCATAAGTGTGGAGGATACAATCTGTGCACTCCAGCTGGCACAGTTGGCATCCACAAACTCTGCAAAAACTGCAGGAAAGCTGCCGACCACTTGAAGTGGTCGGCTAGCTACTTACACTGGTTGGCCGACTAGTGAAAGTGGTCTCCAAGGAGACAAAGTGGTCGGCCAAGGGTAGGAGTGGTCTGCACACAAAAAACAAGGTGGTGGCAAGGTGGCCGATCACTTTTGGTGGTCCAAAGGCCACCAAGGCCAGTTGGCCAACCAGAAAACTGGCTAGCGGGGAAGAAAAGTGGTTTTCAGGGAGAGAAATTGGTCTCCAACCCTCACTCCACCCTCTAAGCAAGGAAAACAAGGTTTGTGGCAAAAGCAAACCAAAAAGGATGAAAGACGAAAGTCCGTGGGTCAAGGCGTGCAGCCGGAAGCCTCGAAAACTAGTCTACGGGCACCAAAAGTGGTCTATGAGGGAAAAGTAGTCTATGACGACAAAAAGTGGTCTCCCAGACCTCAGTGTCCCTATAGGCAAAGGCTACAAGGCATGCTTCGAAAACCAAGCCAAGAGGAGAACGTTAAGTGGTCCCGAGACAAGGCGCACGACCAAAGACTCCGGAAGCCGAAAACTAGTCTCTAAGAGGAAAAAGTGGTCTACAACCACAAAAAGTGATCTACAGACCTCTCTCTCCCTCCAGGGAAGGGAAAACAAGGTTTGGTTCAAAACCAAACCAAAAGGTAAGCAAGACAAGGCGTTCGGCCGAAGGCTCCGGAAACTGGAAACCAGCCTACAAGAGGGAAAAGTGGTCTACAGACCTCTCTCTCCCTCCAGGCAAGGTCAACATGGATTGGTCCACAAACCGAGTCAAAGACAAAGAGTTTAGAGGCCTGGAGGTGAGGCACTCAGCCGAAAACTCTGAAAACTAAAAATGAGCACAAACATGTGATATCATCGCGTGCTCAAATGATGATGTCTGAGTCTTAAGGTTGGTCAAAAATAGGGTGTCTATAGCTATGAGCAACACACCGATCCCATAACCATACTGATTAGACGCTCTGTCGAAGTACATTGTCCATGGTTCCTCTTCTATCTGCAGGATGTCTTCATTTGGGAATAGATACTCCACTGCTTCATCATCTCCTTCTACTGGGTGATCCGCCAGAAATTCCGCTACAGCTCTCCCTTTGACTGATTTGCATGTGACATACTTGAGGTCAATCTAGGAGAGAGGAAGCAACCAACGAGCTAGCTTACCCGTAAGTGCTGGTTTCTCAAAGAGATATTTGATGGGATCTAAGCTCGAAACCAGAATTACAGAATGAGCTAACAGGTAGTGTCTCAACTTTCTTGTTGCCCAAACCAAAGCTAAGGAAGCTTTCTCGAGAGGAGTGTAGCGAGTTTCATATTCTAGCATCTTCTTGCTTAGATAATAGATGGCCTTCTCCACATTCGCTTTTGATTCTTGTGCTAGCATGCACCCCATGATTGAATTTGTTACTGATAAATACAAGATCAATGGTTTCCCCGGTTCTGGTGGTGACAATACAAGAGGATTCTGAAGGTCCTGCTTAACCTGCTTGAAGGTGAACTGACACCGATCATCCCATTGGAATTTCTTTCCTTTCTTCAACAGACCAAACAGTGGTTCACAAGTCAAGGTTAATTTTGAAATAAATCGTCTTATGAATTGAACCTTACCTAGAAAGCTGCGCACCTCCTTTTCAGTCCTTGGTGGTGGCATTTCTACGATGGCCTTGATTTTGGAGGGATCTACTTCAATTCCCCTTTGTGTAATCAGAAATCCCAACATTTTTCCTGCAGTTACCCCGAAGGTGCTTTTCTGTGGGTTTAACCTCAGTCTATACTCCTTGATCCACTCAAAGAATTTTTCTAGCGCGGTGTAGTGACCTTCTTGCTCTTTAGACTTGACAATCATATCGTCCACATACACCTCAACCTCCTTATGGATCATGTCGTGCAAAATGGCAGTTGCGGCCCACTGATATGTAGCCCCGGCATTTTTCAGTCCAAAAGGCATAACTCTATAACAATAGGTACTCCACGGCGTGGTGAAAGCAATTTTCTCTCTATCCTCCAGTGCCATCGAAATCTGATTATACCCAGAAAATCCATCCATGAATGAAAGCTAAGCATGGCCAGCTGTGAAGTTTACTAGTTCATCAATGTGTGGCAATGGAAAATCATCTTTCGGACTTGCTCTATTTAGATCCCGGAAGTCGACGCAAACCCTAATTCTGTCGTTCTTCTTTGGAACCAGAACAATATTTTCCAACCAAGTCGGGTATTCAGATACCATCAAGAAATCTGCATCAATCTGTTTGCTGACCTCCTCTTTAATCTTTAATGCCCAATCTGGGTGAACTCTGCACAGTTTCTATTTAACTGGTCGGGCCTCGGGGTTAAGAGGGATCCGGTACTGTACAATCTTAGGATCTATTCCAGGCATGTCTTCGTAGAACCACACGAAAACATTTTTGAAATCTTTTAATAAAGCGATTAAAGGCTCGTGTTCCTCCGAAGACAACGTGGATCCGATCTGGACCAAACGGGGATCCTCCTCAGTACCCACATTAATTGTAGTGATTTCATCTATGCAGGGCTTAACGTGCCTCTCCTCCTCTTGGTCAACCAAATTTTTCAAAGCCTGAGGAATTTCTTCCTCTTCGTTTAAGTCAAAATTTTGAAAATCAAGATCAGTGCAACAAACTAAAGCACAGAGAAATAAGCAAACTCTATGACATTCCCATTAGTAAAGTCTGGGTCCTCGGTTACAGTTGACTCAAAAGAAAAACTAAAAGAAGACTTTGACAGGACTTTGGCATTCGGGTTACCACTCCCAGAAGTACCAGACTCAGAAGAACTCGAATCTAACACCGCCTCTACAGACTCGATGGAATCAGATTCGGACTTATTATCCAATTCAGAACTGCTGATGATGCCCTTTTCAAATTTCCAGATTAGGTGTAGAGCCTCAGATGCATCCACAATAAGTTTTGAGAAATCTGCTTCTGGTTTATCCCCAATCATTGAGATAGTAAAACTATCCCGTAAGTTGTCAGACTCAGTTCTGACAGTAGAATTTGTTAGTAGGTCAGTCAGTGTTTTTCCCAACAGCTCTTCTTCTTCAACGTTCACAGTTACAGTCTTGCCTTGACGTGTATTAGTACTCAGGTCCATCTACTCATCTTCCTCTTCCAATAACTGGTGCCTGAAGAAGATCTCGAACCCGGGATAGATTGTCTTCGTCTCCTGGTCAAACCAAGGCTCTGGAAATCCACAAAAGGGAAAATCTTCCCCTTGGCGAACAAAGCGTCCGTTCAAGGTTCCCCGTATTGGTTTGTGAACTAACTTATATTGTTTTCCATCTTTCTTTGCTTTAATTCTTCCTCTCAATTCAACCCACTTCCTTTGCCAAGTCTCAGTAGTAGGTTTGTATCCCAGCCCAAAAGTGTGGAGGTTGTGAATCAGCTCCTTGGTAACAGCGTCTCCTTGCCTGCCACTCATTCCTAGTCCTGATCTAGGCATATGCCCCTGTTTATTCATCATGTAGATGGACTGAGCACTCACACAGATTCCGTCAGCTTCTGCCATGATAGATTGGACTACCCGGGCTTCTGTTAGTGAGAAGCCAGAGAGGAATACATCTTCTTCCCCGTGTATGATTTCCAACACTAGTGTGGCAGTTCCCTGGGGAGGGTGGATTGATAAATTACCATACACCGTAGCAATCCCACCTTTGAAAGGGTATTTCACCAACAGATGGGCTGTTGATGACACAGCTTTTATCTGATGCAACCAAGGCCTTCCCAACAGTAGATTGAAGGTAGCCGGAACATCCATTACATGGAATTCTACCTTATGTTCGGATGGGCCGATCAGGATATGGCTCTTGAATGTTCCCATGACATCCAGGCTTGTATTGTCATAAGCTCGGATGGCTTGAGTTGTGGGTGTGAAGTCAACAGGCCTCAAACCTATGGTATAAGCAGTTCGTGCCGAACACACATTGATCGCCGATCCAGTATCTACTAACACTACTGGAATCCATTTCTTTCGGCTCTCCAGAGTTACATACAAGGGTCAGTTGTGGTTGGCACCCTCAGGTGGCAGCTCTTTATCTGTGAAATATGTCATTGGTGGAACATCGCTGGATGTGACTAACAACACCAGTTGATCAGCGGTAGTGTCGATAGGAAGTTTGGTGTGATTCATTGCCTCTAGCAATGCTTGCCTATACTCCTGGGAAGCCATTATCAATCCCCAGATTGAGATATCTGCCTGAATCTTCTTGAGCTATTTCAAAACCAGGTTGTCTTCACAGTCCTTCTCTTTGGTGTTATCAACCTCTTTGTTAGAGGATTTTAGTTGATCTATAGCTGCAGGTTTGAAGTACCGACCACTCCGAGTCATGTGACTGATTTCGTCTGTATACCACGTATTGTTAGGGGTATTGGATTTCCACCCTTCGTCTGTGTATGCATGACTCAGATCATTATCTTTCCACCACTCTCCAACAGTCATGGCAAATCTTTTATCAGAATCTACTTGGAGCATGTTCACATCACGCCCCTCAGCAACATAGCTTTCCTTTTCCAACTGTGGCTTTGGTTTCTAGCAAGGCCATGTTCCTTTGAATTTCTTCCATTCTCTCCAGCTGGAATTATTCCAGCACTTGTTATGTACTAGTAATGGATGTGGTCTCAGCTTTTTCCTTCCTGACCCCTTTTGTCTGTTCCACCTCATCTAGTTCTTCGTCACCAAACCAACCGTTGTTTGTTTCTGGCTGATTTGAATCCAACCAGCCTATTTGGACACTGTTTGTTTCCTCTTCTTCAAAGAAGTAGAGATTGGCTAGGTCTTCTTCTATCTGAACTAGATTCTCTTACAGTTTGGCCAAGTCATTTAGGCCTTGTTCAGGCCAATCATTCTGATGTTGCCCTAACTGGCCTTCCCCAATAGCATTGACACTGAGAACATTCAGCAATAGGACCACTGGTTTTGGCTGATCAATGGCCACAATGTAAAAGCTGGGATCATACTCCTCTGCAAGCGAAGCCCCCTTTTCTATGACATAGGTATCAAATAACCTTGTCTTTAATGCACTCTCCTCTTTCTCTGTTCCTGTCACAACCTTTTTGGGTTGGATTTGTAGGGTTAGATCCAACATGCACATATCCGTGCCTTTTGGAATAACCACCTTTGGTTTTGGTAGGTGGGATGAGGTAATATATGTGCTTGGGTTGAAGGTAGGTGGTAGTGTTTGGATGTGGTTAATATTTCTGGGGGGAGGGACTTGGTTATGTGTAGGAAGTGGGTTGGTTGTCACATTTGGTTTAGGAGGGGCAATGACTTTGTTGACAATGAGATTCCGGATCTCATGATGTAGACAATAGCATGAATCTGTATGATGGCCATGTTGTTGGTGGAAAGTACAATATTGGGTTGGGTTATGTCTAGCTGGCAGTAGGTCTGGGAGAGGGTGAGGATCAAGAGGCTTGAGATGCCCCTTGTCCATCAACACCTTGAGGGCGCGGGTTGGACTCATACGGAGGGAAGTAAAAGATCTTCGGTTCCAAGGTTGACTATTTTGTGAAGTTTATGAGTTTGTGGTAGCAGCAAAGGGATCGACCATCTTGGCTGATGATGTAGCAATGGTACTGACATCTCCAGGCTGTGGAATAGTGCTAGTACTAGCATTGGTACTCTGAGTGAATGGCTTTTTTGCAGGTGGTTCACTTGTTCTGTGGATGATTCCCTTTTTTTGAAGGCGCTCTCCATTTGAACCCCTAACTCATGTAAGGAAGCAAATGTGGACAACAGTGCCACTATCATTCTCTGCAACATGTCTGGCTCGAGGTTTTGGACCACTAACCTGACTTGTTCTCTTTCAGAAGGTCTGCTCGTCATTCTGGCTGCATTGCCCTCCATCTTGCCACAAAGTCAATGAAGGGTTCTTTAGGGTTCTGAGTGGTTGCTTCCAGCTCACTGATTGTTACTTCTATCTGAGTATTGTATGAGTATTGGTTAACAAACCCCTCAGACAGTTCTTCCCAATTCCGCTTTGTTGAGTCCTCCAGTTTGGCGTACTAGATGGCTGTTACATCTGACAGGGTCCTCCCAAATAATGAGATTTTTTGTGCCCAAGATAAACCCATGGGCCTCAACACATCTGAAAACACAATCGGATCCCCGCTCCCCTCAAATCTATCGATGTGAGGCATTTTGAATTTTTCTGGCAACCTGACTGAAGCCTCAGAGTACCCGTCCTCAATGTCGGAAATTGAATTGAAACCCTATGATTTTTTCAAGGCTTTCTCAAGCCTAGCAATTTTGATCACAGCTGGATCAACTTCATTCATATCGAAGGGAATGGTTCCCGTAGGAGGTTGTACCGGAGGTCTATAAGTTGAAGCTGTTGGAAACATCTCCTGAGGATCTGGGACCTAAGGAGTTTCCAGTGGTGAAGGGAGATTAGGATTTGGCTGGGCAGCCAGGACCGGATGTATAGTGGATGCAGATGCCCCAGATGGGCGTCGCAGTTCAACGATGACTTCATCTTGTGCGGCCATCCGTTGGTTGACCGTATCCATAATCCTTTGGACTGCTGCCATCATGGCAGCAACTTCTTCTGTGTTTTGTGCTGGGTTCTGTGCCATTGTTGGACTGGATGAATTAGGTGCTGGTGAGTGAACAGGAGTTTGCTGAATGCTTGGTACTAATGCTGACTGTTTGTTCCTTCTTCGTCGAGTAACAGGCGGGAGAAAAACTAACACTAGTTGACTTTCAACAAGATCTTGCGTTTTACAAAGCCTACGAGAATGAGTCCAAACAACTCGGGGGATATTGAGTCTTTCTGAAGCTATGATGAAAAACAACCTAGCAAAAAGAAAGAAAGAAAACATATTTTAAAAAAACGGACAGCACTTCAGCCCCAATTTTCAATTAATCACAACATGCAGTTGAATTGTGATCCCCACTAAACTTTTTTCTCAGACCGATTGCTCATTTGTACCACTGCTATGAACCACCCTGTATATTTCACTGTAAAAGCACATACCACATAAAAAAAAAAAATCAAAACACCCTTATGAGGGGGTAGGGTTACCCTGTCCTAGATTTTGACATGATCTAGGTTTCACTATTTCAAGCATGTGGTTTCATAACATCTTGTACGGGTAGTATCCTGTCCTAATTTGAATAGTCACTAGAGCGTACTATATGCATTAAGTCAAATAGTCACAAAGGGTACCTCAGAAAGACTACCTAATATACCTCTCACACCTAACACCGAGAAGTGAAAGGAGGATCAAGCGGTACAGTGGTAATCCAGATCCAACGGTTGTGTTCCCAACTTGATAAAGCCCATGACCGGTCAGCCTTTTAGCAAGCTTTATAGGCAAGCCTTTGGCAAACCGTCCAGGAATAACAGATGGCAAACACAGGGACTTAGGCGCACCAATGCAAATGCAATGCAAAGAACATATTTATGTAGATAAAATTTCACATCATGATGTTTGAGTCAAGTTTTCTAATTCCCCGGCGGAGTCGCCAGAAACTGTAGCTCGGCTTTTCGCACTTCCTTTCGAAAGAATGAATAGCCCTTACAGTTCAGACTCCACTTGTGTGTTGGTTCTGGTTCTGATTTCACAAGTGCAATGTGAAACAGTGAAAATACAAAAAGAGTCCAAATCCGACAATTTCTTTTGGAAAATTGATGGTTGAATCAAATGCCAAAAATGGACTGCTTTTCCAGATATCAGAGTCGCCACCTAAATATTTATTTTGGGAAATTTAGGAAACCCATGACTCGTGCGAAAGGCCATTAGTCCGTCGTTACCAAAGTGTCTTGGTTCAGGGACTTAGGTATGAGAGGGGAATGTCAATAATTGAACACCCCACTCACCCGATCAAAGATCGGCCTCTACTAATCATGATGTAGTTTTTATATACATTATATGCTCTTGCTCTATATGTAACATACAAGTATAGACTAATTTCACGAAAAGTTGGAATGTTTGATTTCGTGTTTGTTTTGAAAAAAAGTGTTTTGAATATGTATCACTTAAAATGGTGATCTCATATATACATGAATCAAAGTATCCCAATTCAAGTGATTAGCCTTTATCCACAGGCATTCAAACAGGTATATCAAATAAGCAGTTAGCCTCATGGTAGTATGTTTGATATGACAGCATTCACACTTATGTAATATGCTAAAGCAAAAATGCTTATCTTAATGTCTTAAGGCGAGTCCAAAAAGAAAGCAAATAGTTAGAAAAAAAAAAGCGTGATCCTAATTTAATGACTAATGCAACACAAGCAACGTGCAATTAAGGTTCGGCTACTAGTATGGCATGTGAGTCAATTCAAGTCATGTGATAGCGCATGTATGCAAGTAAGGAGTTTGAATTTGACATTTGAATAATATGATAAGCCGAACTTTTATGCATGTAAACGAATGGATGCAAATCATGGAAAATGCTAATTAAACATGATGTCCCTAATCTAACCATCATAAGCAGTGAAATAAAAGGGAGAAAGAATGGGGGTTGGAAGACATACAACTTACTACATATTTGTCCTCGTAAAGGAGGGTCTGAATGTCCAAATGTCCGAATAAATAATTATTACAAAGCCGAATTAATAATAAATGAAAGGGGCTGTCTAATTTATTACAATAATAATTTGCAATAATTACTCGATGCTCCTCAGGAATTATTCTGTCTGCCTTGCTGAGATTTTCTCTGTTTCACCCCTGGTTACTGCTTTCAACCAAAAGTGTATTGTTTTGCAATTTATTGGAGCCTTGCCGACCCCAAAATGCGACTCAGTCGAGCCCCAAATAAATCCAATACTTTGTTTTCTTGTGGAAATCTGTTTTTTGTACTTGAGGTGAAACAGTGCAGATAAGGTATTCCTAGCCATGTGTGTCTTTGTTTTACCCTTCTCTATCATAGAAAATACTCAAGAGAGGGTTTGAATCATCTCCAAAATCATCAATTAGCAAGTTGATTGCTTGATGATCTCGGATACAATTTGGACAATGATTAATAAATGCAATGAATAAACAACCACCCCTCCCTTCTATCATGAAGTGAATTCAAGAAGGGAAGTCGAGACACTTCAAGGTTCATCAAATTATCATGAATTGATGCAAGACAAGCCTTGACACAATAAATTCGGTATAACGTCCGACCAAATTCAATTAATCATATTGGTTCTTTATGTTGGTTGTAATCCAATTTTAACCAATTTTATTAGCCTTTTTTATTACCTTTCCATTTCTTTATCTTTTCTACTGTTTGTGCAAAAGTGATATTTACGTCCACTAAGTCCAAAACGCAATAAAGAGAAACAAGCATCAACTTAACCCAAGAAACAAATCTTATTTTCCTCGGGAGAAATTACAAAGGAAGAGTCAAACTTATTTACAAGCGATAAGGGATTCCAAGTCAAACTCAAGATGTGCAACAAGGACTAGTCAAACTCAAAAGAGTGATAATGACTTAGAAAAACCCAAACTTGAGTGATAATGACTTGAAATCCAAACTTGATAATAAGTGAAAATGACACTTTTCTTAGTGATTCCCAAGGGTCAATTAGTCCCTTACAAGTAAAACACTGATGAATAAAGAGAAATGAAAAATAAAAGATTGCGCTTTAGTATAAGAACATGTATACATTTGAGGTAATGAACCTCCAAAGAATTTAAACCGTTAAGTATAAAGCGTTTTATGCCTTTGGTAGTAAATGCTCTAAGAGATTTAATCAATAAGCATAGAACATTGTATACTTTTGATAATGAACCTCCTAAGCATAAAACGTTTTATGCCTTTGGTAATGAATCTCCAAAGAGATTAAACCATTAAGCATAAAACATTTTATACCTTTGGTAATGAACCTCCTAAGCATAAAACGTATTATGCCTTTGGTAGTGAATCTCAAAAGAGATTAAACCATTAAGCATAGAGCGTTTTATACCTTTGGTAATGAATCTCCAAAGAGATTAAACCATTAAGCATGGAAGAGTTCCTTTCTTATACTTGAACCACAATCTTAATTTTTCACAACTTTTTAATCGAAATAAGCAAAGAATGGAGGGAGGTTGCATAGATGATTATGCGAAGTTGATTAATTGGTTAGTACAAACAAACTTGATGTTTAAAACATAAATTAATGAAATAAATTAAACAGCCCCCTAAATAGCATACAATAGTGCGAAAATTAAGCTATAAAAAGCGAGCAAAATTAAATAGGATCAAGTTAGTAAACAAGTAGAAGGAATGGTGGCTAACCCCTCCACTTTTACAACTTCAAATCACATAGTTTAGATGTTGAAAAGTAGCCCCCAAAAGAATTTGAGAGAAACCTACCAGTTTTACTAGTTACCGCCGGAGGTTACTATTCACCGCCGGAGGTACTATTCTCGTCGGGGTTACTATTTACCACTAGAGGTTACTATTCATCCGGTGGGGTAAATTATTTAAAGTAATAAATTACAACAGTTTATATACAATATTTAAATTACAGCAGATATATGGGTGGTGCAACCTTCCCATTAAAGCGATAAAAAAAAAAACAGTTATGTGAAAAGAAGTAAATGATGTATTTAAACAAATTATATCACATTTTTAAATTAGATGAAAATTTGCGAAAACTCACCTTTTGGGGAAATGATGAATTTTCTGAGTCACAAACTTTCTTTTGATTGCTCTCAAGTTTGTGGAATGTGTTCTCAATTCTCAATCCAAAATTTGGAATTACAGTTTTAGTGGTTGGTTTTTGAATGGTGTATTGATGAAATGGAAATAAAAATATCAAAGAAAATATTTTATTTTCCCTCTCTCTCTAAACAAAAAAAAAAACTAATTTTCTTTCTTTCTGATTCTTTTTCTCTCAAACTCTCTCGCACCACTTCATTTTCCTCTCTCTGATTAGCCTCCTTCTTTTTTTGCTAGGCCTCCCCTTTTTTGAAATCTCACCATCTGTGGCCTTATATAAGCAAATTACAATAATATAATTATAGAATTATTATATAATATATGGTTATATGCATATAATATATATATATATATATATATATATATATTATATAAAATATCTAAAATATATAATTTATACCAAAATACTAAACATATAATATAATAATATAATTTTTTATTATTTTATTTTATATATATAAAATATATAATTTATACCAATTTATATAAAAACACCAAAAATATGAATAAAAGTATGCAAAATTAAAAAAATATTAAACTAGCGAAATATTTAGTATTTTAAAACGATTTGGCCATAATGGTGAAGGTTGGGATTAAAGTTCAAATTCTATCTCTTTTACTGAGGATTCTGTGAGAAACACATTCTAATTATCATCATCGGGTAATCAAAAGAAAGTGCCCAAGTGTTAGGGCCAGTCAAAATGGGGTGTCTACAATCACATGGCAAACTATCAAAATAGCCTCGCCCCAAAGATTTGAGGGAGCACTTGAATCAATAAGCATAGCATTCGTCAAGTCAATTAATGTTCTATTTTTTCTTTCAGGTACGCCATTAGATGAAGGTGAATATGGTGGAGTAGTCTCATGAATAATTCCCAATGACTCAACAAAAGAGTTGAATCTAAGAGATTCATTCTCCCGACCTCTATCACTTCTAATTCTCTTAATCTTTTTACCGAATTGATTTTCTATTTCAAGAAGGAATTCTTTAAATTTCTCAAACGCATCACTTTTATTTTTTAATAAATATACGTTTGTGTATTTTGAAAAATCATCAATAAAAGTGATGAAATATCAGTTACCACCCCGAGTTAAAATTCCTTCAAACTCACACAAATTAGTATGAAATAATTCTAGCAATTCGATATTTTTTTCAACACTTTTATGAGGACTCTTGGTAATTTTTGCTTTACTGCAAATTTCACATTTTTCAAATTTTTTTTGTCACTTTAAGAATTAATCATAAACTACTCATGATTCCCACATATTTACTGTTAATACGACACAAGCGAGCATCCCAAAAATTAATAGAAGACTACATGTAAACCGAATTGGTAGATGGTTTATTAATCTCAACATTCAATTTGAACATCCTATCACAAGCATAACCCTTACCCACAAAAATACCCTTCTTGGTAATCACATATTGATCAAATTCTATAGTTTGCTTAAAACCAGCCTTATTCAACAAATAACTTGACATCAAATTCTTCCTCATGGACGGTGTATAAAGCACATCTTTCAAAGTAAACACATGTGCAGAGGTGAACTTAACGTCAACCTCACTACTCCCAAGTATCTTGGTTTGACTAGAGTCACCAAGCATAATTGTTTTCTCATCATCAAAGGGAGTACACACCTTGAACCAAGCTTGATCATAACAAACATGTCTATTGGCACCAGAATCTGCCCACCAACCGTCCACATAATTAACCATGCAAATGTCTGTAATCATCGCCACAAATGGTTTCTCAATAACGTTAGCCTTTGGGGTAGGTGTATGTTTTCGAAATTTGCAAGTTCGAGCAATATGCTCACTTTTGCCACAGACAAAGCATGCAAAATTTTGTGGAGGTGATGGACATTGGTACTTATTTGGATTAATCCATTTATTATGAGGTTTACCATAATTCTTCATATTCTTTTTATAAGGCTTCAAATAAGCATTCTTGGAATTGTGACCTTTGGGTAAGTTATTATTTGCTGAAACAAAGTTTACCTTTGTGGTAGAATTGTCATTACCCTCTTGTGTTATTAATGCATCTTGGCCTCTATCCTTCTCTTCGACTTGGATACGAGTGATCAACGCCTCTAAGGAAGTCTCTTTTTGTTTGTGGTGCATGCTCTTTTGGAATTCTCTCCAAGATGGCAGTAACTTGTCAACAAGTCCTGTAGCTACCAAGTTGTCACCAATCTTGATGCCTTCAGATCTTACTTCTGCAACTATCATTTGGAAATTTTGTGCTTTCTTCATAATAGATTTTTCATCCACCATTTAGAAGCAAAAAAATCGGTTAGCTGCATACTTTTTTGCTCCTGTCTCTTCAGTATCATACTTAGTCTGTAAAACTTTCTAAATTTTCTTTGCGGAAGTGTAAGTGGTGTCATAGTAATCATAAAATTGATCAGCAAGGCAATTTAAGAGATAAAAGAGGCATTTATACTCATATGTATTATAGGAAGCCACTTTTTCTTCATATGCCTCGTAGTCTTCATCATTCATTTCCTCAGTTGGGATTTTGTTTGTGTTCTTGTCGGTAAGAACATATGTAACTTTCAAAAGGTTGAGGTAAAAAATAACTTTTCCTTTCCACCTCTTAAAATGAACTCTTTTGAACTTGAAAGGCTTGTTGAGATCTCCAATTCCATCATTGGTTTTTTCTGTTACTTGTTCCATGGTTGATCTCCTTAAAATTGTTGGTGAAAATACCAGAAGAATTATATTTCATTGATAAATAATGCAAAGAAAATGAGATACAAATAGATCAGGTTGAGGCACAGATATCTCGTTTTCTTTAAAGAGATGAAGCCTACTGCGGTAGAAAGAACCCAAATACTGATGCAGCAGTCACAAAACTATGACTTGTCCCCTCTAGGATACTATAGCGCGACCACTTGTCGTATGGTTCAGACCAACTCTGCACAAGATGATGAACCCAAAGCTCCACTAAGAAAAATACCATTCTTTGCTAGTAATCTCCCAAGTATAAACAATAGTTGGTGTAGAAAAGAGTAGATGAGAGGAACTATTATAGGCCACCAGGTCCTTACAATTTGCACCAAAAAATAATAATGACCATTAAACTAGAAAAAATGGAAAGTCTCCAAATATTAACTCACCACCGAGTTCATGAATTCCAATTAATCTCCATTCATGAACAAGACAAAAGGTCACCAAAACAATGAATCTCCCTTCATGAACAAGACAAAAGAAGATTCATGAACAAAATATATAAATAAACAAATAAAAGATATTAAAATGGTCCAACAGTAGCTACAAAGGAAAATATCATAAATGCGAACGTGTCAGCAAGGATTGAAAAATCCTTACAGATTAAATTCAAGTCAATTATCAAGCAATTGTGTTGACGGTTCTTTTACCTCAATTAAGAGTCCTTTAAAGTTGCCAAGTGTACAAAAAAGAAAAATTAAAAGAAAAATGATGGAGACAAAGAAAGATGATTAAGTGAACAATCAAAATGACAATTAATTACCTTTACTCTATGATTTGAAAATGAGGTGTAAAATAAAGTGAATGAAATATAAATGACAATTAATTACCTCTACTCCTATGCTTTGAAAATGAAGTGCATAAAATATAAATGAAAAGAAGAATAGAAATCAATTTTCTTTGATTTGAGTTTGATGTCCTTTACAATATAGCTATGAATGACTATTTATAGGCAAATATTTGTAGACAAATATTTGTAGACAAAAACTACCTAATAACTATCATATCCTTCCATCTCCCACACTTCACACTCCATGATCTTCCACTTCATCTATATGTATGCATAACTTCCTTTAATCTACAATTCATACTGTATATTCTCCACTTTGTTGTCCATCATATTTTCGCATGTGTTTAATGATTCATAATTTCTCACAACCTCCAAATGAGTAGGAGAATGTCACATGTCTTGAAATTATATAAATAATAACTAATAATAAAATTATCTATTTATGGTGCCAACAAAATTTAAATTTCACAACTACAAAAAAAAATAAATAAATTATATAGGGAAAAAAAATATTTATAATGAAGTGTCAATGATGTTTTTGAAATTATGGAGACAATGATAGATTGTATTTTGATTGAAAATGAAATAACCAGAAGAAGTTATATTATTCTATACATAAATTTGTTTAAAATTCTATTGGAAAAATTACAAGAAAAAAAAAATCCCAAGATTTGAACCATGTTACAAAATAAATTCTGAATTTTTAATTTTATCAATTTAAATTCTAAATTTTTGATTTGTTTTCAATGCAAACTATTTATCTATTTTTGTTAAATAAAAGGGACAAAAAAATTATATTTAGTCATTAAACTGAATATAAGTGTATAGAAAATATCTAAAATATAATTTTCGTTGAATTTAATGACTAATATATATATATATATATATTATTATTATTATTATTATTATTATTATTATTATTATTATTATTATTATTATTATTATTATTATTATTATTATTATTATTATTATTATTATTATTATTATTATTATTATTATTATTATTATTATTATTATTATTATTATTATTATTATTATTATTATTATTATTATTATTATTATTATTATTATTATTATTATTATTATTATTATTATTATTATTATTCTCCTAATTCTATTTGCATATCATTACTTTCAAGTGAGGATAGGAGATTATTGCATTATGTTTGATTAGGATGCAATAAAAATTTTTAATTATTTTTTGCTATTAATTGGATAAAAAGAGGAAAATAATTTGAAGTGGCATAAGAGTATCTTGAATAAATATATTATTTTTTAGATGACTATCTAAGTAACAATATTTGACATTTTTAATCTCTAAACATTCCCATAAAATTCTTATTTAAACAAAATATAAAAATTACGAAACTGTCCAAAGTAAATAATAAAGAAAAAAAATGGAAAACACATCACACAAAATAGGGGCAAAATGGAAAGAAAAATTGAAGCCATCTTGTACTGTAGCAAGTACTAACTCTCTCTTATATATAAGTGTATAGATACAAGTAACCCAACACAAAAATACATAACATTACACAAAAATGAGGAAATCCATTTCTGCATGCACCATAAATTGTCTTACTTTTACCAAAATATTATATAATATTTGTCACAAAAATACATAATATGTATCAAAAAAATAATAACAAAATGCATTCCCTTGTACTATGGGCACTTGCTAGGGTAAACTACTAATAGGTTCTAATAGTTGGATTTAATTCCCATCAAATTCTATTGAAAATAAGTCCTAGTACAATCATCACTAAAAATATTTTTTTGTGACCATTTTTTACTTGTCGCTAAAAATTGACAATTAGTGACTTTTTTGTCACTATTTTTATAAATTGTCGCTAAAACTTACAATTGCTTAAACATGATTAGTGACAATTGTCACAAATTTTTCCCCAATTTTTGTCACGAATTTTTCAAATTGTCGCTGAAAATTAAAAATTAATGACTTTTTTTTTTAATGATTTTTTTAAAACTATTGCTAAAACATGATTAGTGACATTTTTTGTACCATAATTTTTAAACTGTTGCTAAAAATTAATAATTAATGACATTTTTTTAATGGTGTATGATAAAAAATGTCATTAATTATTATAAGACTTATTAGATAATAAGTCTACTTAATAGGACCAACACGTTAGCCTCCCTAATTGTTAAGCTAGTGTAAGTTTGTCTTTATTAATTAAAACTTATTGATTAATTTTTGTATCCTCAAATATGCAAATAACATTCAAAATGAGATAGATAGATTAGATATGTACAAAATATTCAAAAAGAAGGAACTTGCATAACATGAATTACAACATAATTAAAATATAGCTTGATTGACATTCTTTTACATATTTTGCAGATAAATAATAGAAGAAATTATTTTTTCGTTAATTTATATTACATAGATTCCTTCAATTTCACTTGATCATCATTTACAAAAACTAAACATGTTGCTATAGGCATTTTTGCTGCAAGAATGGGTAATGGAGCTTCAAAATTAAGCACATGAATTGCTTGGCTAATTGAAGGTCGGAGATTCTGATCTGGGTGAGCACACCAGAGCCCAACAATCATCAAGCATTCCATTTCCTTCTGATCAAAATCTGGGCAAATCTTTGCCTCCACCGCCACTTCCAAAACCCTATTGGTACCATAGAGGTCCCAAACCCACTCCACCAATACCATCTGATTTTCTTCGACATTTTCGTGAATGGATCTTCTTCCACAAGCTATCTCCAATGCCATAATTCCTAACCTGTAAACATCTGATTCTTTGTTGGCTTTACTTGTAACTAGGTATTCAGGTGACATGTATCCTCTAGTCCCTGCCAAATTAGTGGTTTGCGCATTTTTTCCATGATCAACAAACCTAGCTAATCCAAAACCCCTAAGTTTAGCATTGAAATTTGAATCCAACATGATATTGTTTGATTTTACATCTCTGTGCACCACGCACTTTTCCCAACCTTCGTGTAGATAGAGCAATGTCGAGGCCAAGCCTTGTGCAATTTTGTACCTTATTGCCCATGTCAACACACTTTTTTCATTGAAGAGATAATCTAGGCTTCCATTTTCCATGAACTCATAAACAAGTAAGAGTTTGTTTTTGTCATGACACCAACCAAGTAGTTGCACCAAATTTCTATGCCTCAATGATCTTCACTTCAGATGCATACTCCTTCATTCCTTGTTTTGATTCCTTTGATATCCTGTTCACAGCAACATAAAAATTAGATTCCCTCAAGAAACCTTTATAAACCCCACCAAATCCTCCCTCTCTAAGCTTCTGTTCATCCGTAAAATTATTTGTTGCATGGAACAATTCAGCATATGAAAACTTCTTTGGTCCGATACCTGCATCGAATTCATCATCAATGGACATATGATGAGCAATCTCCCCATCTTCTTCTTGTGCTTTGCTTTTCTTCCACTTGACAAAGCCAAAGAAAGCCAACCCACCAACTAAAGCAGCTGATCCAAGACTCAATCCCATAACCACCAATGCTATTTTGTTGTTTTCACCCTTCTTTCTAGGGCTAGAGGTAGCATTGGTGCTTGGAGTGGGACTAAGATTGGGACTAGGACTAGTTGGCATGTTGAATTGCAAACTCGAATTGAACGACCATGATTTAACAATATGTTTCTCAAAATAATCTCCTGTTCCAGCTGAGAAACCTATTGTGACCCATTATGGTAAGTACTCTCTCAAGTCAATCGAAAAACTAAGGGTAGTTTCAATTATGTTATTATCTATGTATCTGGTGAAAACAACACTCAAATTTTTCAAACTAGAATCGTAACTAATCCAAGCTTCATTCTCTTTCTCATACGTTATGTCATTAGAACATGCTGCAGTAGCATTAGATGTCATAGAGTTGATATCAATACCTATATGAGTAACGTTGGATGGGTCCCATTCCCCATTTAGATAGGTATCAAACTCTACAGCAACAAATGGAGTCTGAATAGGGGGGTTGAATGACAACATTGGCAGACCCATGGCAGCACTTGGTCTGAGTTTGAAAGTGGAATTATGAGGAAGAAGGAAGAATGCGAGCCCGTCTCCAAAATTCAAGTTTCCTTGTGAATCAATGACAAACGAAAAATAGGTGTTGAAGTTCGCCAGTGTTCCAAAAGCTTTGTTTCCAAGGCGAAGAGGATCTTTATACGAGGCTCGACTGGCTTGCCACGTTTTGTTTGTAGCGGTGATTTGGATGCCTTGGTTAGAAAAATTAACTTGTCCTTCTACTATTGTGTCGCCATTTTGAAGTGTTTCATTAAAATTGGTGAAGTTGAAGCTAAGTGCAGTTGAATGAAGAGGAAAGTAGTAAAGGGTGATCACAAAGTAGAAGGAGAAGAACAAGAAAGAACAAATATAGTGATCCCAGTTGTTCCTCCTTTGGGTGTTGCATCCGGACTTGGTTCCGTGGGTGCCGGTTGTTGATTATATCTTGTTTTCCGTCCTTCAATACTTTGTATTTAAGTTGTAGAATGTTTTGGGCAGGATTGTTACAGGTTGGGTGTGATTGGGAGCAAATGGTTGCTGCTCAGAATTTTGGTTCTTCGCTCGAGCGAGCTCTTTGTTTTAGTTCCTTCGTTCGAGCCAAGGTTCCTTCGCTCGAGCAAGAATTGGGTCCTGTAATTGGTGGCTCGAGCGAGAAGTCTTGCGCTCGGATTGCGTCTGCGTCTCTTTTTGACCTAATGGTTTTGATTCTTGGCTTGTGCGAGCTTTCCTTCGCTCGAGCGAACAAGCTGTATGTTTTGGGTTTCTTCGCTCAAGCGTGCTTCTGGGTTGCAGACCTGAAGCTTCGAATTGTTGGCTCGAGCAAGGATTTCTATGCTCGAGCGAGGTTTTTTATGTCTGGTCGCTCGAGCGACCATTCCTTCGCTCGAGCGAGCATCGATTATATCAGTTGGCAGCAGCGGGATTACACTTCACTTTTTGAACTCTTTTTCTTCTCAAACCCTAGATCCATCCTCTTTCTCTCTCTCTCTCTCTCTCTCTCTCTCTCTCTCTCTCTTTCTCTCTCTCTCTATAAACCTTCTCTCTAGGGTTTCATTTAGTTCTTGAGTGTTTCTACCCTAGTCTCTTTGTAAGAAAGATAAAGGGTGGTGTGGGCTTTCTTTTAATCTAAAAATTTATGGATTTGGAGCACTTTGGATTTTCACCATCTTCTCCTTTGGGCTTCTAATTTCGAGGTAGGGACACCCTACTCCATCTTATGAGTCTTTACATAAACTTGGGTCATTTTGATTAGTTGATATTGTTGGGTAATATTGGGAAAGTTAGGGTTTGTTATGTAATTTATGAAAGAGGGGTTTTCAAATATTAAAACCCATGTGTATGTGAGGTATTGAAAAATTGGAATTAT
This sequence comes from Camellia sinensis, assembly GCF_004153795.1. Taxonomy (NCBI): domain Eukaryota; kingdom Viridiplantae; phylum Streptophyta; class Magnoliopsida; order Ericales; family Theaceae; genus Camellia; species Camellia sinensis. The sequence continues at coordinate 593,780 of NW_021024921.1, read as the reverse complement.
TGTTGTTAGATTGGCGAAAGTGAGCCTTGGGGTTGATTTTGAGAAAGGGGAATAATGCCCTAACTATTGTAATAAATTAATTTGTATAATTAATTTGGGGAAAATGTGGAAATATGAAATTGAGTTGAGAATAATGAAATTGGGAAATTATGGGATTGAATGGTGTAGTTGGATAAATTAATCACTCACCTATGGAATATGTTGATATTATATCTGTTTGATGCATTTATTCATTGTTTAGAAATAACTGCTTTGGGCTATCGGTGGAGGATAGTCTTGATTGTTGTAGACATTGTATGTTGATTAGGGAAAACTGAAACTAATCGAACGTGTTGTGTCATTGAATACGCCGGTTGAAATAATACAGCAAATATGTGTATTGATTGATCATTGTCTGTGATGGAGTGCTTAAATACATTATATATGTATATTTGTCAGCGAGGAGATAGGGGATGTACTCCAGTGTGTGGGAGGAGATAGGGGATGTACTCCACACACATATGTGTTCATATACTTTAACACATTGTCTTTGTATCTTTGTTCGGGAGGAGATGGGGGATGTACTCCATATGTGTTTATATACCTTAATACATTGTTTATGTATCTTTGTTTGGGAGGAGATGGGGGATGTACTCCATAGATAAGTAAGCTAGCCGGAGTGTCCGGGGTAAAAGTCCAGAAACCTTATAATTAAAGTGCATGAATGAAGTTGTCAATTGAAGTAGTAATTACGTGAGATGTAGTCTCATTCTGAATTGTGGGAAATGGAGGGGTTAATAAGTTGAGTGGTAGTCTCACTTAAATTGCTTGGGTTAGATAATGAACCATATCTAGGAATTTAATTGGATAAATAAGGGAGGTGGATGAAAACATGGATGTAATTGTTGTTGGGCTATGAGAAGGGTGTGAATTGGTTTACACGTGATAATCACTTATCGAATGATAATGTTTTAGTTCTGAGCCATGTTTGTGAATCGAAATTGTAAAAGTAATGGAAAGTGAAATGAAACATGGACTATTTGTCATGGAACTGGATTGTATAATAGGTCGACGTATATGTGTTAACCTCTTATTGAATGCTAATGTTTTAGTTAATTCTCATATTTGGTTTAGGATATCTCTACTGGGCATTAGCTCACCCTATATGGGATATCATTTTCAGATACAGGTGGTATGTAACCTCCAAGGACATGGCTTGGGAGGCTTAGTGACTGGAAGATCTTTTGATGTTATTTTGTGTTATATGTAAATCAAGCCAAGGGCTTATTTTGTATAAAGAGTTAGACTCTTTTTTTTGTTGAACCCAAGTGTTGACTTGGAAAGTTGTAAGCCTGTAGGGCATTTACTTTTGACGTCAATATATAACACTTTTGTAGTAAACACTCTAATTTATGGAATATATTGTCTATTTTTTGTACCATGAATGAATGATTTATGGGTTTATTTTGAGGGCGTTACAACAAAGCTGAATAGGTGATCGGTAGGGTTTTCAAGGCCAAGAGTTGTAGATAGCCACAGCCATGGTTGGGTGTAAGGAAAACGAATTCTTGATGAGTGAGTTTGACCTATAAATTACCAAATAATTGATGGTGATTGGACATTCAGGAGTGTTTTGGGAAGATGGTTAAAAGCTATTTTTTGATTTTGTTTGGCTTTTTGTGAGAGATGGAAGTGGGTTAAAAGTTGGAAAGTGACTTTTAACCCACTTCCCAAAATGGCCCTTATTGTTCCAAAGTATTTGAAAAGTCTGCGTATTTATTCTTTTGGCTAAATTATGAATATACTTATTGAGATTTGATTAAAATACAAATTGTTCTCTATAGTTCTAAAAATTACATTTCACCCTCTAAGGTTTCTAATTTCATAATAAATCGCCCATTTTATTAATAAATCATCAAATCAATTGACAATTTTTAATGATGTTAGAAATATGTTTCAATTAATAAGTTAGGTAATTTTATAATTGTATCGGAGAACAATTATGAATTTAATTTTTTTAGTTAATTCTATTAAATAAGTTTTTTAAAAAGGGCGTGTTTGTAATTTTTTAAATCACAGAGGGAATTTGTACTTTATACAAATCTCAAAAGATGTATTTGTAATTTTTCCTATTCTTTTTTAGGGTACATTAGAGCTTATACGTCCTAGGTTGTTTAAAATGTGAATTGATTTTTATAATTTTAAAAATTACTAATTTTATAATAAATATTTTTTTATTACAAATTATTAAGTTAATTAATAATTTTTAATAATATCAAAAATATATTTCAATTAATAATTTAAATAGTTTTATTATTGTCAAAAAGAAAATTAAGATCCGGAACCGAATTGCAATTTGCTCATTCGGGTCAAATCTCCCGGACGGCAGCGGCGCTAGATGCCCGCTCGGTCCAAAATACAGCACTCTTCCAGAGGAGATCGCATCGTTCCTTCAAGCCCCCCAAACCTCACCGTCTCCGGCATATCTTCCCACATCGGAAGCGACGTTATTGAGTAGGGCTTATTTCTAGCTTATTTCAGTTTTTAGCTTAATTTAAGCTATTTTGATGCGTTTGGTTCAGCTTAACAATACAGCTTATAGCTTTTTGTAAGTCAAAAATTAACTTATTCTTTGAGTGGGGGAGGATAAGCTTAATTTATAAGTCAAAAATCAGTATATGTTCACAGTTATAAGCTATAAGCTGTTAGGCTATAAGTTATAATCACTTTCCCACAACTCTACCAAATGGGGCCTCTGGTGCATACAAAGCCGCCATAGCAGTGGCGAAAGTGGTGTTCGATGCGGCGTCACAGCTCGGCTTGCCTGAAATGCACGTTCTTAATATCGGCGGCGGTTTTACAGCAGGTCCATAGTTCGACGAGGTTACTACCACCGTTAAATCCACCATCCAAGGGTACTTCAACGAACTTGGTTTGACCGTCATTGCTCCGAACCGGGGCGTTGTTTTGCAGAGTCGGCTTTCACGTTAGCCACCAACATTATCGGGAAGCGTGTGAGAGGGGAGCTGAGGGAGTACTGTATAAACGACGGCGTTTACGGGTCCATGAATTGTGTATTGACCATGCTACTGTGAATGCGATGCTGTTTGCGTATAGGTGAGAACCCCAGGTGTGGTGGAGCGAGGACTTATTATTGTTCGATTGTGTTTCAGCCCATATGCGATGCCCTTAACACGGTGTTGACAGGTTACCAGTTACCGAAACTACAGGTCGACGATTGGCTGGTGTTTCCAAACATCAATAATCATAGAGAGTTTTAATTTTACAACTTTAAAAAGAATGCTAATACCATGGTAAAACAATAAAAAAACCAGTAATAATATCACATTATATATGAACCCCACTCCTTATCACACCATATCACATCACTGAAACTCTTTTTAGAGTTATAAAATTAAGGCTTGGTGTGACATTCTAAAAAAAATTTAAAAAGTCAAAAAATTACTAAAAAAGTTAAAAAGTTATCACTATTCACAAATTAAAAATATATAAAAAATTAATTTACATAATATTTTAATACAAACCAACTAGTTGACGTAACTGGTACTGAACTGATTAGAAGTGCACTTATTGGGCTGTAAAAGGAAAGAGAAAAAAAAAAGGTATATATATTCATTAAATTGGAGGGTAATGTTGGGTCAGTGGAGGCCTATCACGAGTCTCGTTTTGATAATCTGAACCGTTTAATGTATAGAACTCGTCGAGTACTATAAGGCTGTAAAAAATTACGTTGATCGAATATCGCTAACTATATGATCAAATCAGTTTTGTATAAAAAATAGATGGTGTTATAATTAACGATTGACAAAAAAACTAACACGATCAGATAGCTATCGATATCCGATCACCTTGAGTTTTTACAAACATATATTACTCGACGAGTTCTACACATTAAACGGTTCCGATTAGCAAAACAAGACTCATGGTGGACCTCTAAGGGCCGAACAACACCGTCCAATTCAAGCCCGAAAAGGAGGCAATCATTTCCTATCTTTTAATTTGCCCACTGCTCTATTAGACTGTACGAGCTACATTACTAACTTCTCTTATACACTTATTTATATAATTTTTTAATACACATTTTTTCATAAAAAATCAAAAAATTAACCTAAACATCCATATTTTTTTATTAATTTTCTAATTCAAAAAAGTTAAAAGTACACTTATTTAAAACACTTCAAATAACCCTAAAACATGGGGGCGTATACGGCAACTGTTGGGTCAAATTTCAATACATCAGCCCTGTTTGGTAGAGTTATGGGAAAGTGCTTATAACTTATACCTAAATAGCTTATAGTTTATAACTATAAACATAAGTTGATTTCTGACTTATAAATTAAGCATCTCTTGTCCCACTCAAAGAATAAGCTGATTTCTTCCAAAAAGGTATAAGTTATAAGTTATAAGTTAAACCAAACACATCAAAATAATTTAAATTAAGTTGAAAGCTGAAATAACTAGCTTTTAAGTTGCACCAAACAGGCACATCGGTGATTGCGACCCACCTAACATATTGTAATATATAGTGAGACTACAAGACTGGGTTGGTACGAGAACAGAGTTGTTCATTTATTTAGTCTATGATATTTTAATTTGAATAAAGATATATGCATTGATTAGTTTATTAATTAGTATATTAATTGATAATATGACATAATTTAAAATATTTTTAGTATTTATAATTTATATAATGAGGGGATCAATATTAATAGTATACTTAGTGTTAATATACTAGTTAATACACTAATTGATTCATATAATACTACTATTTTAATTTTATTTTATTATGCAATGATATTAAATAAGATGGTATCGCGGTTGTATCTATTTATAAAGTTTCTAATTTTGATCAGAATAGTGTGTTTGGTTTGAATTTTCTGGATTAAGTTTTTTAAAATTGATTTTTTTGATTTTCGTATTTTTTGATTTTTAGTGAATATTTTTTAAATTTTAAACATTTTTTTTAAATTTTTTTAGATGCACCTTACTTAGATGTATCTAAAAAATAAAAAAATTGTGAAAAAGTATTTGAAAAAATTAATAAATACATAATAATACAAAAAATATACTGAATTTTAGTATTTTTTTTGTATTTTTGGTATTTAGTGAATTTTTAAAAGATTTTTTTTTATAACTTTTTACTTTTTAGGTGTATTTATGTTAGGTGTGTCTAAAAAATAAAAAAAAATTGATTAAAATATTAAAAAAATTCAATAAAAATAAAAAAATACGAAAAATAAAAAAATAAATTTTTAAAAAAAATATTTTTTGAAAAGTGGAAACAAGCCAGGTGGCTGAGGACCAGGAATACTTTTCAAAAGACTGTTATTAGAAATTATAACATTCATTTATTTTAAAAATCATTCTCTTTTTTGGGGGTCCAATTTCCAATAGTGACTTGCCGAATGCAAGAAGACGTTTCTTTAACGTTGAAAATGAAAGGTATCGAACAGGCCAGAAATAATAAAATAAAGTTGAAACTAATAAATACTTTTCTATGAAAATCAACTAATCAAATTCCAAAATAAGACTTGACGACTCCAAAAAGACTTTACTTCCACCTTGCAAACGGAAGTCACCAGCGGGAGTAATTGTCATACTTTCCTGGAATTTTATTTTGTGTGTCTAATTAATAACAAGAGGTTAAAATGGTTCGTTATTTTTTTGAATTAAACTTTTAAATATATGATCGAAATTTGAAAATTTATGTGCGAACATTATTTATTTATTTTGAAATAAGTAATCGAATATTTCTTATTTGTTTAGGAATAGATAATCGAAGCAACAGTAGAAGCAGACAAATAAAGAAGGTCGAACCATCCTTGGGTGGTCAATTGGCCAATTGATCGGGGGGTTGATCGATGGGTGAAATTCTGTCCAGTTTTACTCACATAAAGAACATACAAGTACAGTAAGACCATAGATGAATGACAGAATATCAACTAGAAAAGCATGGAAGTGGATTGTGTTGTGTTTGTCAAAAAGGTAAAAAAAAATAAATAAATAAAAAAATAACAAACAGATTGACAAACCTCGTAATGAAGCAGAGAGAAAACTTCTTAATCATTATAAAAAAATTTTCCACTAGTTTTGGGAGGTTCTACCATCGTGGGTTTTGTCAGAGTTTTGGGTGAAAGGCTTTTAAGAGTATGGGGGGGGTGTGCATTTGAATGGGTGAAATATTTTTACAAGAATAATTTTGGTATTATTTGAGGGGAGAAAATAAATTTGAAGAGTTTTATAATTTATAAGTGGGGGTCTAAAGAAATATGAAATCTAAAATAATTGATGGGATGCTAATAGCAGCACTCCAAATAGGCATCCTATTTTGTATAGAAATTCTGTATAAAAATTAGGCTTAATTATACTAAAATCTACTCAACTATTAGTTAATATCACTCTATCTCCCTCATTTGTCAACTCGTACATATCAATCACTTCAACTATGAAAATCATACAAATACACCATTCTAGAGGTGTTCTAAAGGGGTATGTAACGAGTGAATGTGATATATTTTTATAATTAGAGGAGTTAATAAAATCTACAAATTTATAAATGAAGCATGTAAAATGATATTTGATAATATTGAAAATATCTTGTGTAAATAATTTAAACAATTATGTAATAAATAATAATTTTATTTGCATCATATTTTATTTATTTATTTTTGGTGAATTCAAATATAAGAATTGATATTTTAATAAAATAATTATTTTATTTTATTTTAATTCAGTGAAACAAGTACTATTTATTTAATTAAAAGAATTAGTTTTATTTTCCTTGGTCTCTATTTTTTCAATTTTTGGTGGCGGTGATCTCTTTGAATAATTGTGGTCCAATATATCCACAAATCTAAATCAGCCCTGCTTTTGGCATGTTACTACACTTATTATAGCGACCCCGGTCTTTTCCCATTTGATTATTATATCCAGACTTAGGTTCCGTTTGTTCTGTCATTGTGTAATTATTGTTGTCGTCCTTTATTTTCTCATTTGGAGTTATAGGATGTGTTGGGTAGGTTTATTTCAGGTTGGTTGGGTTCGTAAACCAAGTGTTGCTGTCCAGTTTTTGGGTTGGTTGCTCGAGCCAGGGCTTGGTCGCACGAGCGAGGGTTGTATTTTGTGTCTTCTGGCTCGATCCAGCTTTGCTTCGCTCGAGTGAGCGATTGCGTCTAGTATAGACCTGAGGGCAGTGCTTATTCGCTCGAGCGAGATTTTCTTCGCTTGAGCGAGAGAGGTGTATGTTTTTGAGTTCCTCGCTCGAGCGAGCATTCTGTCGCTCGAGCGTGCTGCTGAGTTGTAGACTTGAAGCATTGCATTTTTGGCTCGAGCAAGATTTTCTTTGCTCGAGCGAGGTTTTCGTGTGTCTGGTCGCTCGAGCGACCAAGTCTTCGCTCGAGCGAGCCTGTCCAGTTTAAATAGGCAGCAGCGGGATTCTAATCAGTTTTTATCCTCTTTTTGATTCCAAAACCCTAGGTCTGACTTTTCTCTCCCTCTACTCACCTTCTCTCTTAGGTTTGATCTACTTAGAGTGAGTTTCTACCTTAGATCCTTTATTAAAAAGATAGAGTGAGTCGAGGGCTTCCAGTTAATCTGAACATTTGGTGATTTGGAGCATATTGGAATTTGGGTATTCATCTCTGTCTTCTCCATTCGGGTTATTTTCTTCGAGGTAGTGATTTCCTACTCCATCTTATAAGTTTTGTTCTAAGTTTTAGTATTTTGATATGTTGGGGTACTTTGGTAATTTTGGGAAAATCCTAGTTGTATTAATAAATTAATTTATATAATTAATTTAAGGAGATTGGGGAAATATGGTTAAATTCATGGATTGAGAAATTCATTGATTAAATGGTGTAGTTGGATAATTTAAATCACTCGCCTATTGAATTGTTGATATATTTATTTTCAGTTTAGAAATAACTGTTTTGAGCTATCGGTGGAGGATAGCCGTGATTGTTGTAGACACTGCATGTGGATTAGGGATAACTGAAACTAATCATTGATTAAGTCATCAATTTTGACTGCTGAATTAATACAGACATTATGTGTATTGATTGTGTGTTGTATATGTTATGTGTTTACATACATTGTATTGTGTGGGAGGAGATAGGGGATGTACTCCACGGTTTAGGGGAAGATAGGGGATGGACTTCTAAACCGGATTTTGTTTGGGAGGAGATAGGGGATGGACTCCATTAGCATCACTTTTCTGTGTGCTTATTTATATTGAAATGTTTTTATTGATACACACTAAAATGTGTATCAAACTGGGAGTATGAAGTGTTTTGATTTGAGCCTGAGTCTCATCTGTTTGTTGACATTGGAAGAATGTGAATATGATATATATAGTTCACTGTTGTAAGTTTGGCCAGGTTCTGAGCCATATTGATAAAGTTGGAAAGTAAAACGTGTCTTAGACAATAGTGTCACGAGACTGTAAAATGATGTAATTGATTATCTTGGTTAACCATCTATTGAATGCTATTCCTTTAATCAATACTTATATTTGGTTTAGTATATTTCTACTGGGCTGTGGCTCACCCTATATGGGAACATCATTTTCAGGTTCAGGTGATAAGCTACCTCCAAGGACTTAGCTTGGAAGGACTTGGATTTTGAAGACTATTTTCAGTTATTTGTTTTTTTTTTTATTTGTTAGTACATGTAAACACTCAAGCCTAGGGCTTTATTTGTATTTGAGTTAGAACTCATACTTTTGTGTCCAAGTGTTGGCTTGGAAAGATGTAAGCCTGTAGAGCATTTAATTTGATGTTACATGTAATGTTTTTAGTTGGTAAGACTCTGATGAATGTTATAATGAATTGTTTCCTTTTTAACATTGCATGTTGATGATATATATATTTAATGGGTTTATTTTTGAGGGCGTTACACTTATTTCCAAGACTTTTTGTTCACCCATTTTCTATTGAGTTTTTTTCTTCATGTAATGTTTGTTTCTATCCAGAAATCCAACTCTGCTTTTGGGACTGATTTGGATTGTAATTTTGGCATGTTCCCCCAATTGTATTCCAAGACTTTGTTCACCTATTTTTTATGATTTTTTTAATGATTGAAAAAGTTTGTTTAACTCCATAAATTATAACTCAAAAATCAATTTAATATTTTTTATTTTAATATTATTAATTTTATATTTAAATTATTTATTTTTACATCCATTTTACATCTACCATAATTAAACAGAAGTGGCTGATGTGACACTTAAATTTCATTTCTAATTGATATTTTATAAATAGTTTGGGAGGTAAAATGAAATTTTAAATGAAGTTTGGGTGTTATGTTATCAATTTCTGTTTGATTATAAACGGAAGTTAACGGCAGAGGTAAAATTGATTTAAAATTGAATAATTTAAATATAAAATTAATAATACTAAAAGAAAATAAGTTGAATTGATTTTTGAGTGATAATTTAAGAGATAAAATGATATTTTCTTGTAGTGATTTATATTTCACAAGACTGTAGATGACATCAATTAATGAGAGTTCAAATGTCATACGGTAGGTAGTAACTCGCTTCGCAACATGTTTTTTTAGTAACTTTTTGATTTTTTTGGATAAAACGAGATGTAAAAAAAACTAGGGAAAAAGCTTCGTAACTCGAAACATGTGGCTCGAAATTGGCCGAAATGTCCAAAACGACGTCGTTTTAGGCATTATTATTATTATTATTTTTTCTTCTTCTTCTTCGTCATGCTGGTCTGAAACAGAGGGAGAGGAGAGGGAGAGGGAGAGGGAGGGAGAGAGAGAGAGAGGAGGCGAGAGTTGATCAGAGATTCTCAAAAATGGGGAACTATCACGAGAGAAAGAGAAGAGAGGGGAAGAGGAGGAGCCCGCCGTCGCCCTCCGCCCGCCGTCGCCTTCGCCCGATCGTCACCCTCCGTCGCTCGTCGCATCAGCTCCAGCTCGTCGCAGCAGCCCCGCTCGTCACAGCTCCGCCTCTGCCTCCGCCTTCGCCCCCTGCCTCCGCCTCCACCCCGATATGTTGGCCCCCTCCAGTCCCTCCTCCTCCTCCGCCCCTCCTCCAGCCTCTCCCTCCTCCTCCTCCTCCTTCTCTCTCACTTTTTCGAGCCAATTTCGAGCCAAAAATCTCGAGCTACGTAGCGAGGTCGAAAAACTAGTATGTTTGTGATGACTTTTTGGCTTTTTACGAAAAGATGTGCAAAAAGTAGAGAGAAAATAGAATATTTGACTTTTTGTATAGGTTGTTGGCTTTTTGACTTTTTGGATAAGTTTTTGACTTTTTGCTAAAAAAAGCCGCTTGCCAAACTAGGCCTTAGATTACAAAATTACATATATGAGTTGTTCACTTATTTCATTTACATTTAAGTAAGATGGTATTACTTTGAAATAATGTTATATGTATCAATTGGTATATCAATTAGTATAATGAATGATGTGATATAATTTTAAAAGCGATTTTCCTTTGTTAAGCTTCTCTTCTCTCAGAGTAAAGATCATAACTGAACCCTCAAGTAAAGAACAGACAAAGATGACATGATCAACTACACGGACAGAACAGTTGGGTTGGAGGTGTTTACAGCCGAACTCTAAGATGAAGTTGCCTACGTATCCCGAAGATGGGAATCAAGCCTTACGTAGTTCGGTTCAGGTTCACTCGATTATTAAATCTCTTCTTTTGCGCTCCAACTTTTGCCAAGGTTGCCCTTTAGGGTTTTCAACCTTGCGAGCTCAATTTTTCTTTATTTCTAATTTTTTATGCTTTAACTTTTGCCTAGGTCGCCCTTCCGGGTTTTTGGCCTAGCGAGCCTTTCAGGGATTGTATTTCTTTAACTTGTCCATGTTGATCAGTTGACAAAATTCCAGGCCATCCAGGTCTATGAGAATAATAGCTCCACCCGACCAGATAGTTTTGATGATGTACGGACCAGTCCAATTGAGTCTGAACTTGCTCCTAGGGTCATGAATGGGAGCTCGGTTGTCTTTTAGCTCCATATCTCCTTCTTTGAGATTCTGAGATTTAACCTTCTTGTTAAAAACCCTAGTAATTCTACATTGATAGCCCTGAACATGATACAATGCTTTCAGCCTTCTTTTATCAAACAACATTAGCTCTTCAAATCTGCTCTGTTGCCAGTCCACCTCTACTATCTGACACTCAGCCATAACTCGCAGCGACGAGACTTCTGTTTCGATTGGCAGAATAGCTTCCATCCCGTAGATAAGAGAATAAAGAGTTGCTCCTGTAGACGTCCGAATTGAAATTATGTAGCTCCAGAGTGCAAATGGCAATTTATCTGGCCAGTCCCTGTAAGCTTCAACCATCTTCTACAAATATAGTCTTGATGTTCTTGTTAGTAGCCTCGACAGCTCTGTTGGTTTGTGACTTGTACATAGATGACTTATGAAAAGCCACATTATATTTCTCCAACAAGTCTATCACCTCTTTCTTGAAGTGGGAGCCATTATCTGATATAATCTCGTTTGGGACTCCGTAACGGTAAATGATATTGTTTCTGATAAACTTAGCCACATGCAATGCTTTCAGCACTGCGTAGGACTGAGCTTCCACCCACTTTGTAAAGTAATCAATCGCCACCAGAATGTATTCATGCCAATTCGACCCTTTTGGTGTGATTGCGCTGATGACGTCGATTCCCCAGACTGATAAAGGCCATAGTGAAGTCATGTTGTACAGTTTTGACGGCTGAATATTCATGCGATTTGTATGAATTTGGCATTTGTGGCATCGCCAAACAAAACTAATACAATCCTTCTCCTTAGTAGACCAGTAGTAACCTTGCCTGAGAATTTTCCGGGCTAACATCACTCCGTTCATGTGTGCTCTACACTCTCCTCCATGGATGGCTTCCGTCAGGCACTTTGATTCTTCTTCTTTGACACACAACTTGTGCATTCCTAGATAACCTCTTTTGTACAGTTTACCTCCGCAAATGATAAATTGAACGGCTATCCGCTGTATTCTCTTTTTGTCTTTGGGATTTGCCCTTTGTGGATAAATCTCTTTTTTCAAGAAGTTCCAAATATCGTAGTACTAAGGGTTTTTGTCTTGCGCTTTATCTATTGCGGCGATAGTTTCACAGGCCGGCGTGTATCTCTGCTTAATAATGATTGGACACATCCGGACTCCAAGCGGGATGTCTATCATAGAAGATAGAGTTGATAAAGCATCAGTGAACCTGTTGTCCTCTCTCAGACCTAGGAATCAGAATGTCCAGGGTTTGGTGATAAACCTTCATTTTTTCTTCTTTGACCTTCGAATCTCCATTTGCTTGAGAAACAACTAGGTTCGAGTCCCCGATGATGTCCAACTTGTTTGCTCCTAGTTCCAGGGCTGCTTCTAAACCGGCGATACATGCCTCATACTCTTCTTCGTTATTGGACACCTTGAACCAAAGTTTGAAGGCTAAAGGTATATGGAAATTGTCGGGTGCTATCAGCAACACACCTATCCCATAACCGTATTAATTGGACGCCCATCAAAGTACATTGTCCAAGTGTCCTCCTTGACTTGCAGAAGGGCTTCATCTGGGAACAGGTATTCCACTGCTTTATCCCCTTCTGCCGGGTATTTTCCAAGAACTCCGCTATAGCTCTCCCCTTGACCGACTTGCGAGTAACATGCTTGAGATCAAATTCGGAGAGGAGAAGCAACTAACGGGCTAGCCTACCCGTACGCGCTGGTTTCTCAAAGAGATATTTGATGGGATCTAATCTCGAAACCAGAATTACAGAGTGAGCTAACAAGTAGTGCCTCAACTTCCTGGTAGCCCATACCAAGGCTAGGCAAGCTTTCTCCAACGGGGTATAGTGGGTCTCATAATCCAGCATTTTCTTGCTCAAATAGTAGATGGCTTTCTCTACCCTATCCTCAGATTCTTGAGCAAGCATGCATCCCATTGTGGTGTCTGTCACTGACAAATATAGAATCAAAGGCTTCCCCGACTCTGACGATGACAACACAAGTAGATTCTGAAGGTACTGCTTAATCTGCTGAAAAGCGAATTAACATCGATCATCCCATCAAAATTTCTTTCCTTTCTTGAGGAGACCAAATAATGGTTCATAAGTCAAGGTTAATTTATAAATAAACTGTCTTATGAATTACATTTTACCTAGAAAGCCTCGCACCTCCTTTTCAGTCCTTGGTGGTGGCATTTCTAGGATGGCCTTGATTTTGGAAGGATCTACCTCAATGCCTCTCTGTGTAATCAAGAAGCCCAGCATTTTTCCTACTGTCACACCAAAGGTACACTTCTGCGGGTTTAACCTTAGTCTATATTCTCTGATCCGTTGAAAGAATTTCTTCAAGGTGGTGTAGTGGTCCTCTCTTTCCTTGAACTTATAATCATGTCATCCACAAACACCTCGACCTCTTTGTGGATCATGTTGTATAAAATGGTGGTTGTAGCCCTTTGATAGGTAGCCCCAGCATTCTTTGGCTCAAACGACATAATCCAATAGCAGTAGGTTCCCCACGGCATAGTAAATGCGGTTTTCTCTCTGTCCTCAGGCGCCATCAGAATCTGGTCATAATCGGAAAACCCATCCATAAAGGATAGCAATGCATGGCCCGTAGTGAAGTCCACTAATTCATTGATGTGTGGCAGGGGAAAGCTGTCATTTGGACTGGCTTTGTTCAAATCTTGGAAGTCCACACACACCCGGATTCTACCATCCTTTTTCGGCACTAAGACGATGTTGGCCAACCAAGTTAGATGTTCAGATACTAACAAGAAACCTACCTTGATTTGCTTGGTGACCTCTTCTTTGATTTTTAATGCCCAATCTAGACGGATTCTTCACAACTTCTGTTTGACGGGTCGGGCCACAGGGTCAAGAGGGATTCGATGCTATACAATCTCAGGATCGATTCCAGGCATGTCTTTGTAGGACCACACGAAAACATTTTTGAAATCTTTTAATAAAGCGACTAAGCACTTGCGCTCCTCCGAAGACAATGTGGACCCGATCTGGACCAGACGCGGATCCTTCACAGTATAGTTTTTCAAACCTCTCATTTATTAATAGCAATGATTTTATTAGCGCAGGGTTTTGCAAACCTCTCCTTCTCCCGATTAATAAAGTTTTTCAAAACCAGAGGAATTCCTTCCTCTTCGTTTTCATTAAAATTCTAAAAATCTTGGTCAATGTAATAAACAAGCGGCACAGAGAAATACTCAGAATCAGCAGCGACATTCTCATTCATAAGGTCTATCTCTTCTTCGGTTACAACCGACTCAAAAGCAAAATAAAAAGAGGACCTAGATAAGACCTTGGCATTCAGGTTATCACCCCCAGGAATACCAGACTCAGACTCAGAAGAACCGGAACCTGATTCCGACTCCACAGACTCTGTGGAATCAAATTTTGGCTCATCACCCGACTCAGAACTAGACAGGTAGCCCTCCTCCAGCTGCCAGACAAGAGATAGTGCTTCAGATGCATCCAAAATGCTACTGGATGGATTCACACCTGGTTGGTCCCCGATCATGAAAATGGTAAGGTTATCCCCCAAGCTCTCTGAGTCGGCTAGAGGATCTATATAGAGACATGCCAGTGATGCCCGTACTCCAAGCTCACTGTTGTCTGAGTCACTTTCCATGCTTTTTTTAGCTTTAGTAGTTGGTTTAGCCTTTTCATCGACATCACTATCTTGCTACTGGAGGTCGAAGAAGATTTTGAAGCCGGGGACATGCTGCTTCGCAGAATTCATCCAGGGCTCAGGAAAGCTGCAAAAAGGGAAGTCTTCACCCTCCTGAACAAAGTGGCCATTCTGCATTCCCCGGATCAGCCTATGAACGAGCTCATAGTGTTGCCCGGCTTGCTTGGCTCTGGCTCTGCCTCCCATTTCTTCTCTTTTCCTAACCCAATCCTCTTTGGTGGGTACATATCCCAGCCCAAAGGTATGCGGATTATGCGACACATCGACCAATGCTGTGACGCCTTTCTGGCCACTTCTTCCAAGTCCCATTCCTGGCACATGTTGCAGCTTGTTCATGAAATAAAACAGACTGGGTGCTAACATACATGCCCTCATTTGCTGCCAAAATGGTTTGCACTACCCGGGCCTCAGCTAGTGTAAACCCTGAGAGGAAAACATCTTCCTCGCCATGAACGATCTCCAGCACCAGTGTAGTTACCTCTGGCAGGGGATGGATAGACGAATTCCCGAAAACAATTGCCAGTCCCTTCCCATGAGGGTATTTCAGCATTTGGTGGAGGGCAGAAGAGACTGCTTTCACCAGATGCAACCAAGGTCTTCCTAGTAGTAAGTTGAAGGTGGCCGGGACATCCAGCACATGGAACTCGACATCCTATTGAGCTAGTGTAGACACCCCATTTTTGACCATCTGTAAAATTTAGGCGCCTCAGGTTGATCACTCGGTGATCAAAGTTGTGTTATGCAAATGTTCGATTTCTCTAGCAAGGAGAGCTTCTAACTCCCAACCTTATGCCTCATTTTGGACCAAAACTACTTTGACCAAAATTATTTTAGACCGTAAAACCCTCTCTTTTAAAATATTTTTGAAAATGTTTCTAAGATGTTCTGAGCTCACATTTCATTAAATGTTGCGCTTTTCGATAAACCGAGCAAGGACAAAGTGGAAATAAATGAAAGAGAGGTGAACTCTTTGAAAAATCTATCAAAACATCTTATTTTTAGGTTTGGAGTTGAAGAAAATAGGAGAGGAGGGAAGGAAACTAGTTTGGGAGAAGTTAGGTATTAATCCGGTCAGAACAAAAACTGAGTAGCCTTCACTAAAATAGGCATATCTCTTTGCACACTTAGAATTTACATGTCAGGCCACCTCCATTGGAAATTTGACTTCTGGGGATTCACTTTGGACTCAAGAATGACCTGCAACACAGTCTAGAAGAAAGAGATATGCCTGTTTGAAGTCGGGCCTAGGAAGTAGATTTTTATGGTCGGCCACGGATGTGGCCAGCCGGCTAGTGGTGAAGCTTTTGTCCCTTTTTTTTTTTTTTTTTTTGTGTGTGTGTTTTGCCAGCCTTTTGAGTGTCTTTCCATCCACCAGTGACGGCCTGGCGGCCACCAATGTCAAAAAATCATATTTTCTGCAGATATTTTCCTCCAACTATTTCCACAAAGTTCCAACTGTCCATTTGTTGATATTTCGACCTGAGGCTCTTGTTCACTATATATACATGACATATCTTTCATATTTCAATGTTAGAAAAATTTTGGGACTCTCTCTCTCTCTTGCAAAATTGTGCACATTAGGCCTCAAGGAATCTCATCTCAATTAATCTTTTCCCATTGTTTTTTGGCTGTATAAAACCTGTATCTTGGGGCTGAAACTTGTGGTTTTAAGGCCAATAAGGTTGGGCGGTGGTTTGCCCCTCTTTATACCTTGCTCTCAAGGTCTTTACCCTTGTGTTTCCCCCCTTTACATTATCTTTTTTTAAGCTTTTAAACACTGATTTTTAGAGTATTTTCAGTGCTAAAATTCATGTTTTGAAGTCCAAAATTGGAGAGGTTAGCCTCCCTTCCTTGTGTCTTATTTGCAAGCCTAGATAGCTCTTTGTGTTAGCCTATTTTTGTAGCAATTTGTAGCTTAATCCCAACATGTTTTAGGCTTTATTTTGGACTGTTTCAACTCTGTTTTTGGCTGGATAAGTCAGTTGAGTCTTGTATTGTATGCCTCTAGTGTAATAGTCCTCACAAGCTTGGTGTTTTAGGCCTTTGGGCACCATTTGTTTGAGTTGATAGCATGTTTTAGTACTTTTCTTGCTTAATTTCAGCACTTGTTAATCTCTGCAACCTCCCTCATTCCTTTACTCTTTATTTTCTTTGAGGGTTGTTTCAACCTTAGGATAGTTTAAGCTTGAGATTAAGATTCATTGCTTAATGGTTTAATCCTCTTTTGGGGGTTCATTACCAATGACATGACATCTCTCTCTTGCCTTAAACTACCCCTTGTTTGACACTTCTTTCCCTTTTGAGGACTTCTCACCAATGGACTTAATTGGTTAAAGAATGGGTTGGTAAGTTAAAATGGGTAAATAAGTTGAAACTACAATGATGCAAGATAAGAAATTGGTTTTGCTTTGATGTGTTCAATTGGATAATAATTGAACACAAGGAGAATTGGGGCATTTCATACTCAAAGTGATGAAATGTGCCAATTTTCCAAGCTCTCCATGGCCCTTGATCATGCATGATAGGGTGATGGTCGTTTGAGTCTTGTTTGTGCATTCATTAACTTGTACATCTTGGTTCTTTGGCGATCATGAAATGAAATTGCTTAATTGATGGTTTTGGAACCAGGTGTATCACTCATTTGAGATTGTTTTGATGATAAGGAGGATATAGAGTACAAACAACTTGTGAGAATACCCTCTGTTTGCCCTGTTTTCTCTCTATTACAGCAAAGAAAGGTGTGTCATCAGTGGCCAGTCGACGACTACTTCTGGTTGGCAGGCCACTATTGTTGGACGGCAACTCCTCAGTGGTGGCCGACCAATGAAATTTGAGCAATGTGCTTATGAGGCATGGCAAAGTTGATTTGGAGAAGGACATAGTGCAAAGGTTATGCAAACAGAGGCTTTCAAGGGCAGACAATGGATGTTCTTCGGGTGGAAACCGAACATGCATGGGCCTGCCTCGCTTCCTGGGATTAGTTAGCTAATTAATTAGTTTAATTAGCAATTGATTAATTATTTGTTGTAAATTAATTAGTTGTAGCTAATTAGTTTTTGTTGTAATAAATTGATTAGTTAGTTGTAGCTAATTAGTTTGTGATGTAATATTTAATTAGCTTAACTTAGTTAAATTCTCATTTAATTAGCTAGTTAGCTTTTATTCATTCGGACTCTCCTTCATGAGAGCGTGATGTAATAATGTGTATGTCTTCCAACCTCACGTCTTTCTCCCTTTTATTTAACTGCTTTTGATGGTTAGATTAGGGACATGTTTCAATTAGCATACATTATGCTTGCATCCATTTATTCGTATTGTATGCACCAAGGCTCGGCGCATCGCCATTTCAATAATTCTTTGAAAACATGTTTAATCGCATGCTATGTAAATTGCTTCATATGCCATAATAGTAGACGAGCCCATTAAATTGTATATTGCATGTGTTGCATTAGGCATCTTGTATAGTTAGGAATCATGCGTAGTTTTCTAACTCATATCTTTTTAGCTTGGAGTACTAGGTGAGTTTTTAATGCTTTAGCATATTTGCATGATTGTGAATGTTGCCATCTCTAGCATTCTTGCCATGAGGCTAAATGCTTATTTGCTAAACTGTTTGAATGCTTGTGGATGAAGGCTTGTTGCTTGAATTGGAATAATTCAACGAATGCATGTTTTTTTAAGCCCACTTTGTTAAGTGGCAAATCAGTTTTAAGCTCACTATGTTTGGTGGGAAATCCGCAAACTTTAAGCCCACTTGAGGTAGCAAATTCAAACCGTTTTCACAAACAAACATGAGTAAAATTGTTCCAACTTGAGCAAAGTAGTCTATACTTGCTTGTGCATATCATATAATAAAGCTAGCTTAATAACCGCAACAAGAGCACATAATGTACATAAAAATCATATCATGATTAGTAGAGACCGATCTTTGATCGGGCGAGCGGGGGTGCTCAATTCATGACCGTTCCCTCTCGTACCTAAGTTCCCAAGCTGAGGCAACTTTGGTGATGGTAGACACGTGGCCTTTGGCATGAGTCATGGGTTTCCTAAATTTCCCCCAAAATAAAATATTTAGGTGGTGACTCTGTATCTGGCAAAGCAGTCCAATTTTGGTATTTTTGATCCTAAAATCAATTTTTCAAAAGATTGCCGGATTTGGACTCTTTGGTGTTTATTAATTTCACATTGCACTTGTGAGATTGAATTCAAAACCGCGAGGGTCTGAACTTTAGGGCTTCTTTTGAGCTTCCAAAAGGGGGCGCGAAAAAGCCGAGCAACAATTTCTGGCATCTCTGCTAGGGACTTAGAGAACTTGACTTGAAATTCATGATGTAAAATTTTATCTACATTTATATGTTCTTTGCATTTGCATTTGCATCGGTGCGCCTAAGTCACTGTGTTTGCCATCTGCTATTAGGGCTGAGGTGTTGTCTGTTTTCTCTTTTACTAGGTAGTCCTAGAACCATAGCTTTAGAAGGCTCCGATATCCCCTTGGTACTCTGGACTCGTGTTGATAGACTTTGTCAGGTTAGATATCTAGTTCAGGGGCAACCTGTGTTTGTTCAGCTCAGGAATAGTTATCTACTTCCAGTTTAGCACCAGTGTACTCACATATTCCAATAGAGTATCCCCAGGCCAATATGGAGGGATTATTACTCTATCTACATCAAACAGTTGACTCCCTTTAGCATGACGCAGTCCGTCAAGCCGAGGTTACGGCCCGTCAGGCCGAGGTTATAACTAGCCTACAGCAACAGCAACAACAACCACAACCAGCAATGGCCTCGGCATCACATGTACCAACCGCGACTATCCCTATGCCTGGTACCATAGCTAATGCTGCCATTGCTCAAGATCCACAAACTGAGGATGTTTCGGTTTTCCCAGTCCAAGCAGAACCCATCCCAACACAAACTTCCAAAGCCCTAGTATATCAAACCGAGGCACCGTTCGAATTCGAGGTTGATCCAACCATGCTCAAAGTCAACAAGCTGGAAAAGTTATTCAAAAAGGCATATGGGGTCAACTTTATTCCAGGCATAGAGAATAGGCACACCGAATTGACAGTTACCTTACTGGAGCGGTTTAAGATGCAGCATATTGACCAATTCGATGGCTCTGGAGATCCGATGGCGCATTTGCATCTATTTTCTGATATCCTACGACCAATGGGTTTGACCCAAGTACAGAAGTTGTCACTATTCAGCGGAACCATGTCCGGAATAGCTACCATCTGGTATGCTAAATTGGAGGACTCTGTGAAACAAAACTAGCAGGAGTTGGCCAAATCTTTCGTTGCCCAATATTCCTATAACACATAGATCGAGGTCATAACTCACGATCTTGAGGCAATGCGTCAGGAACTGAAGGAGTAATTTTTAGAGTTTGTTATGCGATGGAGGGCAAAGGCAGCTATGATGACAAACAAGCCTCCAGAGAAAGAGCAAGTTCGTATAATTGTTAGAAATCTACATGAAAGGCTATTACAGAAAATGATAGTCCTTCCGCTATTCAACTTTAATGACCTCCATGAAATTAGGGTTCAAATCGAGGATGTCATCAGTCAAGGGATCATTGTGGAGGGTAATGAACCTATGAGAAGGAATGTTGTTCGTAGCTCCAATGGTGGCACAGCTACAAAATGCTCAGAAGTAAACATTGTCATCACTCCCATCAATAGCCAAAAACCAACCACTTCAACTCGGCCCTAAGCCCGAAATTTCTATCCTCTTTACATGAGTCTTTCTCAAGCCTTGAAAATGCTGTTAAAAAAAGGGTACCTAGAGCTCCTAGAACCCCGACCCCTTCCAAATCCTCTTCCACCAAGATATGACTTAGCTAAATACTGTGCCTATCATCAGTAGCACGGTTATGATACAAACCATTGCATCTGCCTCCGTTATAAGATTCAGGATCTCGTTGACAAAGAGATCATGGCTCTACCAAAAGGACCTCAGGCTACTACTGAGCCATTACCTCTACACCTCAACCTAATCCATACACTGCCATCCACCTACAACCCCAGCATATAGAAGACGCAGACTTGAGTTAATGATCATGATTGATGCACTTGAACCCCAATTACCCAAGCTTGAGGTGTTCATTCTAGAAGACGCAGACTTGTGTATGATGGATGCACTTGAACCCCAATCATCTCAAACCCATGAACCCACTACTTCTGAGTTAATGATCATGATTGAAATTCTTCAGAGAACAATGGAAGATTTAGCCTTTGGGATTTTGGCTCCATCATCGACTACATCACTTGCCAGAAATTTCACGTTGAAAGGCTCCCTAATCTTGGGATGAGCAGCAATTGAAAATGACCAATCTGAAGCTATCTCAAGTTTGGGTGATGACATGTTAACAACAACTGGACTCTGCTCTGATATAGTGACCCAATCCCTTGGCAAAGTGGAGGCAAGGGGCAAGAACAAGGTCGGGGCAAGTATTGATCCCTATGAACATTGTCAGTGGGCTATTGAGGCTTTGAAGGTCAAAGGGCAGAGTAAACAACAAGTGCTTGCAGTTGTTGCAAAAACTGTGGATGACACTTTTGTCGCCTAGGTTAGGGCACTTCGAATCTAGGGATAAGCCATGAAAAGGGATGCCTGACCAGAAATATCCCTTTCAGCTCCAATCATACACTTGGAAGAGATCATCAAACCAGTCAACACCTGCCAACCCCTTTGTCAACCCTGGCAGGACTGGAAATCGCACCTTCAATCCCCTTTACATGACCTTGTCCAAAGCTCTTCAAATCCTCATAGGACAAGGCCATCTCAAACCCCTTAACCCTTGGGCTCTCCCAGATCCCCTTCTAGCCAAGCATAATGCTGCCAAATACTGTGCCTTCCATCAACAAACCGGCAATGACACTGATGGTTGCTTCCGTCTTCGCCATAAAAGACAAGATCTGATTGATAACAAGGTCATCGCCGTACCAGGTCCTACAAAGTCTATCGATGCTAGATCGATGAACTTGGGGGATAATGTGACTGTGTGATCGGGGAGGAACCATCTGCTGATCACGTTCATTTTACTACGCATGTGGTCGATGTCACGCACTTTTTAGCACTTTGAAAATGCTATTTATTGTACTTTTTGACTTGGGTATTGAGTCAGTCTTTTTGTATTGAGTGAATCTTGTCGTATTGAGTTAGTCTTTTGTATGGGGTCTGTTTTGTTGTGTCGGAGGTTGGTGATTTCGAGCGTGTTAACTCGGGCATCACTTTCTTATTTTGCGTTTGTCCTTTACACTCTTTCTTTTGTGTCTATTTCTATCATTGAGCAAGTTGCGCCAGAAGATCTGAATGAAATGACAGGAATTTTCACTTACTTTTTCTGTGCCTTTAAATCATTGCATTGACCAAAATTTTTCAAAACTGTTTCCAAAATTGTGTTGAAAACAAAGAGGAAGGAATTCCTCGGGATTTGCAAAAATTTGATCAATTGAGAGGAAGAGAGGCGTGCTAAGCCCTTAATGAATTAGATCATGTTTGTTAATGTGAGTACTGAAAAGGATCCTAGCTTAGTCCAGATTGGTTCTACATTGTCGTTAGAAGAGCACGAACGACTAGTCGCCTTATTAAAAGATTTCAAAAAATGTTTTGCGTGGTTCTACAAAGACATGCCTGGAATTAATCTTGGTATTGTACAACATAGGATCACTCTCGGTCTCATGACTCGACCCTTTTGCTTTTAAACTTTGATTTAGAATGTTTAACGATCAACCAAAATATAAGGTTTTCATGGTTGGATTGGAAACAGCTCTTGAACTAGGGGCAATAAGGTCAGATGTCATCAAAGGAAGCTTGCAAAGTTGGATGAGAAACATCTCTTGAACTAAGGGCAAAAAAGGTCAGATATGCTTGAAGATTCAAAGATGGGTCATTTCGCCAACCAGTGAAGATTGGCAAGAAAGCCAAATTCCAGAATCTGAGAGAAGAGAAATTATTGTTGAAGGACAATCGAATTCCTATCCATAACACTAAGGACAAATTCAGACCCCAATTGGATGGGCTCTTATATCATCAAGACTATTTAATCAGAAACAACAGCCATTCTCTTAGATTCAGATGGCTTACAGATCCTGCGGCCAATCAACATGAACAAGTTAAACATTTCTATCCTTGAAAGGCTCATTTGGCCGAAAACTCGGAAGGGCGACCTAGGCAAAAGTTAGAGCAAAAAATAAATAAAAAAAAAGAACAAAAATGAAAAAATGGAAACAAAAGAAAAAGAAAAGAAACAAAAGAAAGAGAAAAGAGAAAAATAATCAAAAGAAAGGAAAAATAGAGCTCACAAGGTTGAAAACTTGCAAGGGTGGCCTTGGCAAAAGTTATAGCATAAAAGAAGAGTGTTAATACCCAAGTGCACCTTAACCCATAACTACGTACGACCTAATTCCCATCTTTGAGATACGTAGGCAACTTCATCTTGAAGTTCGGCCCCAACCATTTTCAATCTGCTTGTCTCATCCATGTTGCTTGGCTTGTCTGGCTTGTCCTTATTCAAACTCGACTATCCTATCCATGTCCAAGTTGGCTCACCTTCGTTCAAATTTGGTTCTCCTATTCTATTAGAAGATTCAGCTACAAGACAATTCAAGTTTAGATCTGAGGTTGTACATCTCAGGAGTTAATTCCTTGTTGGTCGGGTAGTGGCCATTTGCAAACAGTTTTGAGGATTTTTAATGAGGTTGACTAATTTTCTCAGAAATTATTTCATTTTTCCAAAACTGGACAATTTCTTGGACCCAAAAAAGAAAAATTTTCAGCGTGCACAACCTGACTTGCATGATTTCAAATCAGAAAATCAAACAAGTATGTTAATCTAACTCTTATGTTGGTCAAAATTGTTTTAGCAGAAGCCAAAAGCAAAAAATGGTCAAAATGATGAACCAGGGGCACAGTCGAGTTAGGTTTTTTGTCTTTTCCCTATTATCAATATACTCACTAGAAAAGGGCACAACTGAATCTAATAACAGAGAGCCAAAATCTCTCTCATACTCCAAGTAGCGAGGTATCAAGCTTAGTGCGAGGCACAGACTGGAAATGGAGCAAGATATTCGCTCCCCTCATAAGGTCCATAACTTCTAGCTTATCCATTAACCACATCTAGGAAGGGATAAAAAATAAGAGAGATTAAAGAATAGAGAGATATGCACTGAGAGAAAAAGTAAGGAAAGGGCTTTTTAGAGAAAACAGAGATTGTGTGCCAAAGTGATGTGAGAATCACAAATAAGAAATGGTGAGAAACAATACTCGGAGAAGCTGTGGGCTCACTATGAACAGAGAGGTCTCTCACTATTGTAACACATCCAAGTGTTGTGTTTGTTGTTTTTGTTTGTCTCGATTCTTGTTTTGAGTTGTTTCGAGTGTAAATGTTTGTGTTTAGGTTGTTTTACTTTGTTTTCCTTTGTTGAGTCATTTTGACTATGATCAGTCGTAGGCTCAATACTCGGTTAAGAAATCATTCTTGGTTTTAATTGCAAAAATAAATCGTTTTGTGCTTAGAGTGCTGTGCCATTCCCAACAGAATGTACAAAACAAAATTCTTTCTTTCATAAACTGTAGGTTCCAACCTCGATCAATAGAGGAAACTTTAGAACAAGGACCTATCTGAAGCTACATGGGTTCTAGATTGCAAAGCAAAAGAAAAGAGGAAAAAATTGGAGCATCTTAGTGTGTTTCAACTTCAGTAATTTCCGAGATTGCATTCCATTTGCATATTCTCAGGCCTTGTCTTTTCTTTAGAGTATAAGTGTACCTCTATCTCAAGCTCAAGCTCAAGCCTGCTTCAAGCCATAATGGCGATCAAAAGTGCTATCCCTGAGTACCATTCCCTACCAGAGGCATCTTAGTTATGTTTGCAATGAGTTCCTAGGAGGCCAACTGCGATGGTGGAAACTAGAGTTCGAATGGCGATGCCTAGAACACAACTTTTGGAATTTTCGAGACTAAAGTCTAGTTTAAATACCCAGGGGTGTATCCTCGGCTTGAAATCTGTATGGTAGCCCTATAGATTGAGATAACATGTGTGCGCCTGTCACGACCTCAAACTGCCCCTAGTAGTTTGGTGCCGTGATGGCCAGTAATCCGTGATTACCGAAGGCCAACTTCCAAAATTCACACACAATCAGAGTATATATATAGGGGGCTCACAAATGCGGAAGCAATAATTCAAAATACAAGTGGTCCATAAGAGCCGTGCATAAGTCAATTGGAATGGCATACATCTTTACATAGCTTTACAACTTGAATACAAATAAAATAAAGTACAAAATACATGTTACATCTTGGAAAAAGGCTTCTCGAGCCGACATGTTCAAAATACAAAAGCTTCAAAAATTGCCGACATAAACAAAAGCACTTGAGCTACAAAACATGGAACATAATCTTCGGGATTGCCGACATTCTCAAAGCCGACATAACATGCATACAAAACACACATCTCGGCAAGGCCGACTTCTTGCTTGTTACCTACATATATACATAGGGAGGGTGAGCTTGGATACTCAGTGAATGGTATAAGTAATAAAGGGGTTAAATGAATGATTCCCGAGGTCTTTCAAAACAATGCATAATATATCTTTGTCAAAACCATACTTATCATAGCTTGTACAAAACATGAGATAAATCTTGTTCATCAAACTTGATCTTGCAAAACTTACATACTTAACATGTGTGCTACTAATGCTTATAGTCCCCTAGCACGTATGGACTTGTGCCACAATTGCTTAAAGTCCCCTGGCACGTACGGACTTCACATATGTGCTACTAATGCTTAAAGTCCCCTAACACGTACGGACTTGTGCCACAATTGCTTAAAGTCCCCTGGCACGTACGGACTTCACATGTGTGCTACTAATGCTTAAAGTCCCCTAGCACGTACGGACTTCAAAGATTGACATCAAAACAAAGCTTACTTGATACATTGCCATCCAAAACAGAGTTTATACTTGGTACATAAAATAGGGATGCCATTCATGCTTAACAAATACTTTCGTCAAAACAAAGCAAAGCAAGATTTATCAAAACAGTATAACATAGCTTTATTAAAAATACCACTCACATAGTTCTTCAGACGTCGGGGCCAAGGCAAAGGTCCAAGTCCTACAAACACATGGCAAAGCATACTGAATGCACTTCTCAAAACGAGTCTTACATGCATGCAATTAACCTCGGGAAAACATGCTGGAAGTCAAAACACTGTTTTACATGTCAGAAAGACATGCTGGGTACCAACCAGATCTTTGTCGAGGTCCCACACCTCTCGGCCGAGATGTGGCTACCTAGGCTTCGGCATGCGGCTGCACGCCGAGGTGCACACAAGACAACTGAAAGTGTAAGTGGTCATGCAAAGGTAGGCCAAGGTGAGATACGATGGTTGGCCTAAGTGTGAGGTCTGGGTAAGAGTGATCTCGGCGACTACACTTCAGGAAGTGAGGTCTGGAGATCTGGGTTTCCACCCGTGAAGAACAGGAAGAACATGAACATGAAGATCATGAGGATCATGGATGCTAAAATCATAACTTTTTTATAACAAAATCTGGGATTTCATGCTGTGAGTTCGAAAACATGGACCTGGGTACCCATACTTGAAAATCATGCGAAAACAAACACAAAAACATGGATCTAGGCATGAGCCTTCGGATCAAAACATGACTTTTCTTGAAGAACACAAGAATGCCGTTTTCTCATTCTAAAACCGAACTTCAAAGCAATGCATGGCTTACAAATCATACTCAATCATGCAATGCAATATCATGAACATAAAGAACAACAAGAGCGGATCAAGAATCAAACCTTAGAAAATGGATCTAACGGTTCGATCTCTAGAAATCAAGCTTAGGAATCCACTCTCTCTCAAGAACTCTTCTTACTCTCCTAGAGCTTCTCTCTCTCCTCTTCAAAACAAGTATACAACAAAATGATGGGTTCTCTCTCTCTATCGGCTGACTTAACTCTCAGCTCGGACATGTGGCAATGACTGGTTGGTTCTCTTCAAAAAGGTGATAGGTTGACAAGACAAGGCAATGACAAAGCGTATCTAACAAGCTACACGGAGTGGCACTCCGGCAAGTGGTGACATCGGCTAACAACAAGACTTCGGCAACTAAGGTGACTATGACCTCGGCTAGGAAGGACGACACTTGACTAAGCTATGCCACACCTTGGCCTAGATGTGCCACACCTCGGTCTAGGTCATACCACTCGACGACAAGATCGCTCAGCTGCAAAGGTAACATCTCGGCTTAGATAATACACATCTCGACCTTGGTGATGAACACCTCGGCCTAGATAATGACATCTCGGCCAATGTGTCAGGGCGAAGGTGGAGGTCAAACAAAGGGGTTCCAAGATACTTCTAGACTGAAGATGACCTCGGCTTAGAATGATCTAGGCTTGGCATAACTTCGGCTAAACATAACTTAGGCTCGGGGTACCAAGGAAGGAACAAAGCAAGCACACAACACTTAGACAAATCACATCAATACACAACGAGACAAGATTCATGAATGTAAACTTATCAAGACAAAGCTATATAAATGAACATGAACATGCCCACAACATGAATAGGGGTCGCTACAGCAATCTTAACATGGCAAAACATATAAATGTATGCAAACATGACTAGGACAAAAATGTGGGTTGTTACAACGCCTCAATTCTTGATACTGAACCAACCTAGTTTGTCACCCCGTTGGAGAATAGGAAAAGTTGTGAATATGATCAGGAAGAAAAGTGGCATCCATTGCTTCTACATGAAGAACCCTTGTCAGCATTTGAGGGCCTTTGAACTATGAGTTGAAGGTAAGAGTTCGAAGGACACAAGGGGGATATCCTTATTAGAGTAGCTGTTCACCGCCACTTGTACCATGAGGTGCTTTCTAAAGCGCCGCTTTGTTTGTTTATTGCATTTCCTTAACATCGTGAACTACATTGCTTGTAACATGTATCATATCATTGCACTTATTGCATTTATTTGCATATTGTGTTATCTTGTATCATTTATCCTTTTACGTTGAGCAGCGTTTAGGATCGTTGCCCCCCCGAGTTTTTCTCAGGGCGGGTGGAATGCACCTTTGAGTGTTTTTCTCAGGACCTCTTCTCACGATTTCAACGTGGTTAGAGTGTTCTTTTCCTTACACGATTTCAGTGAGTTTGGAATTTATCTCAGGACGCGTGGAATGCGCTCCTGAGTAGTTTTCTCAGGACCTCTTCTCACGATTTCAGCGTGGTTAGAGTGTTCTTTTCCTCACACGATTTTAGCGTGTTTGGAATTTATCTCAAGACGTGTGGAACTCGCCCCTGAGTGTTTTTCTTAGGACCCCTTCTCACAATTTCAGTGTTCCTCACACGATTTTAACGTGTTTGGAATTTATCTCAGGACATGTGAAACATGCCCCTGAGTGTTTTTCTCAGGACCCCTTCTTACGATTTCAGCGTGGTTAGAGTGTTCCCTTCCTCTCACGATTTTAGTGTGTTTGGGATTTGTTTGTTCTTCTCTCATGATTCCAACATGGCTGGAGTATGTCACCCATATTCATCTACTACATTATCCATTACATCCATCATCATACCATTTTATCGCTTACATCCTTTCCATGTTACACTTAGTTCGACATGTGACCATGTTTCAACGAAGGAAAGGTATAAGCACATACCATTTTATTGCTTACATCCTTTCCATGTTACACTTAGTTCGACATGTGCTTATACCTTTCCTTCGTTGAAACATGGTTTTATCTTATGTAAGTACCTATGCTGCACTGAGGCCAGTATTGAGGGTGTCAACACCTTTTTTGTATTAGATGCGATCTGTTTTGTGTCCATACCTTTTGTAGGTCAAATGTGGCTTGGTCTACCCTTTATTCACTGCATCCATTGCATTCATTGCATCGTACTTTGTTTTGCTGCATTTAGCATTTAGGATCATTATCTTTCCTCAGCAGATCATTACCCACTTATATCATACCACCCAATTACTTGTACTCTTTCTCTTTCTACGAAACACATAGTTTTGCATGTGCTGACACCCTTTCACGTTAAAACATGGTTCTGTTATGTGTAAGTATCTATGGTACGCTGAGGCCAGTTTTGAGGATGTAGGCACTTAGCCTGTGTTAGGTGTCGTTTGGTTGTGCCTACTTCTTTTCTATGTTAAACGTGGTTTGATTTGCATCTCCATCCCTTTATGGTATTTGTGTGGTTTTGCACTACCTGTGGTCTGATTATTTCATTACATTGTATATCATTTATATTGTTTTGTCGCATTGTGTATTATTTGCATCCTGCCCCCTAAACTACGTTGGTTTGATTCTGTGCAATGGGATACGTAGGCAACCTTTGGGTTCAACCAACTGCATCTGCATTTGTTTGTTTGCCCAAGTCTTACGGCCTTGTAAAAATGGGTCATCTTCGGGCTTTGACATTCACTTACATCACTTCATGACTTTGAGCTCTGTTAAAGAGGGGCAACTGTAGACACCCTATTTTTGACCGCCCTTAAGATTTGGGCGCCTCAGGTTGATCACTCGATGATGAAAGTTGTGCTATGCAAATGTTCGATTTCTTCAGCAAGGAGAGTTTCTAACTCCTAACCTTACACCTCATTTTGGACCAAAACTACTTTGATCAAAATTATTTTAGACCTTAAAACCCTCTCTTTCAAAATATTTTTGAAAATGTTTTTGCGATGTTCCGGGCTCGCATTTCATTAAATGTTACACTTTTCGGTAAACCGAGCAAGGACAAAGCGGAAATCAATGAAAGAGAGGTGAACTCTTTGAAAAATATTTCAAAAAATCTTATTTTTAGGTTTGGAGTTGAAGAAAGTAAGAGAGGAGGGAAGAAAACTAGTTTGGGAGAAGTTAGGTATCAATCCGGTTATGACAAAAACTGAGTAGCCTTTACTAAAATAGGAATATCCCTTTGTACATTTAGAATTTAGATGTGATGCCACCTCCATTGGAAATTAGACTTCCGGGGCTTCAATTTGGACTCAAGAATGACCTGCAATGGAGTTCGAATGAAGGAGATATGCCTGTTTGAAGTCAGGCCTGGGAGGCAGATTTTTGTGGCTGACCACTTTAGTGGCCTGCTGGCCAGTGGTGAAGCTTTTGTCCTTTCTTTTCTTCTTCTTCTTCTTCTTTTTCTTCTTCTTCTTTTGTGTGTTTTTCAGTCCATTTGAGTGTCTTTCCATCCACCAGTGATGGCCTGCTGGCTACCAATGTCAAAAAATCATATTTTCTACAGATATTTTCCTCCAGCTGTTTCCACAAAGTTCCAACTATCCATTTGTTGATATTTCAACCTGAGGCTCTTGTTTTCTATATATACATGACCTATCTTATAAAAATTTTGATAGTCTTTCTCTCTAAATCTCTCTCTCTCTCTCTCCCTCTCTTGCAAAATTGTGCACATTAGCGTAGATATTCTACACTTTTGGCTAGACCTCCTTAACAAAAGTTGTTCATCTTTGAGATGAGATTCCTTGAGGCCTTCCTGGAGCTTTAGAAGGTGGTTTTGGCTTGAATTGTTGCCTAAAATTGTTCTTTGCTTCAAGAGGTAAACCCCCGTTTAAAACTTGTTTTGCATACTTGTTTTTCTTATCTTTTCCCACTAATTTTGGGTTTTTTTTGGGCTGTATAAAACCTGTATTTTTGGGCTCAAACTTGTGGTTTTAAGGCCAATAAGGTGGAGTGGTGGTTCACCCTTCTTTATTACTTGCTCTCAAGGCCTTTACCCTTGTGTTTCCCACATTTGAATTATCTTTTTTTGGGCTTTTAAACAATGATTTTTAGAGTATTTTCAGTGATAAAGATCATGTTTTGAAGTCCAAAATTGGAGTGGTTAGCCTTCCTTCCTTGTGTCTTGTTTGCTAGCCTAGATAGCTCTTTGTGTTACCCTATTTTTCTAGCAATTTGTAGCTTAATTCTAGCATATTTTAGGCTCTATTTTGGACTGTTTCAACTCTGTTTTTGGCTGGATAAGTGATTTGAGTGTTGTTTTGTACGCCTCTAGTGTAATAGTCCTCACAAGCTTGGTGTTTTGGGCCTTTAGGCACCACTTGTTTGAGTTGATAGCATGTTTTAGTGCTTTTCTTACTTAATTTCAGCACTTGTTAATCTCTACAAGCTCCCTTATTTCTTCACTTTTTATTTTCTTTGAGGATCGTTTCAACCTTAGGATGGTTTAAGCTTGAGATTGAGATTCATTGCTTAATGGTTTAATTCTCTTTTAGGGATTCATTACCAATGGCATGATATCTCTCTCTTGCCTTAAACTACCCTTTGTTTGACACTTCTTTCCCTTTGGAAGATTTCTTACCAATGGACTTAATTGGTTAAAGAATGG
This sequence comes from Camellia sinensis, assembly GCF_004153795.1. Lineage (NCBI taxonomy): Eukaryota > Viridiplantae > Streptophyta > Magnoliopsida > Ericales > Theaceae > Camellia > Camellia sinensis. The sequence goes on along the minus strand of NW_021024921.1, from coordinate 562,751 downwards.
GTTGGTAAGTTAAAATGGGTAAACAAGTTGAAACTACAGTGATGCAAGATAAGAAATTGGTTTTGCTTTGATATGTTCAATTGGACGTTAATTGAACATAAGGAGAATTGGGGCATTTTATACTCAAAGTGATGAAATGTGCCAAATTTCTACGGTCTCCATTGCACTTGATTATGCATGATAAGGTGATGTTCATTTGAGTCTTGTTTATGCATTTATTAACTTGTACATCTTGGTTCTTTGGCGATCATGCAATGAAATTATTTGATTGGTGGTTTTGGAACCAAGTGTATCACTCCTTTGAGATTGTTTTGATGATAAGGAGGGATATAGAATACAAGCAACTTGTGAGAATACCCTCTCTGTTTGCTCTCTGTTACAGCAAATAAAGATGTGTCATTAGTGGCCGGTCGGCCACTGCTACTAGGCCATCAGTGTTGGACAGTAACCCCTTAGTGGTGGTCGGCCGGCCACCACTTCTGGCCTGCCGTCCACCACTGAATTTTGAGCAGTATGCTTATGAGGCATGGCGGAGTTGATCTGGAGAAGGAAATAGTGCAAAGGTTGTGCAAACAGAGGCTTTTAAGGGCAGACAGCGGATGTTCTTCGGGTGGAAACCGAGCATGCATGGGCCTCCCTCGCTTCCCAGGATTAGTTAGATAATTAATTAGTTTAATTAGCAATTAATTATTTATTTATTGTAAATTAATTAGTTGTAGCTGATTAGTTTTTGTTGTAATAATTTGATTAGTTAGTTGTAGCTAATTAGTTTGTGATGTAATATTTAATTAGCTTAACTTAGTTAAATTCTTATTTAATTAGCTAGTTAGCTTTTATTCATTCGGACTCTTTTTCGTGAGAGTGTGATGTAATAATGTGTATGTCTTCCAACCTCACGTATTTCTCCCTTTTATTTAACTGCTTTTGATGGTTAGATTAGGGACATGTTTCAATTAGCATACCTTATGCTTGTATCCATTTATTCGTATTGCATGCACCAAGGCTCGGCGCATCATTCGAAATGCATTGCCATTTCAATAATTCTTTGAAAACGTGTTTAATCGCATGTGATTTAAATTGCTTCATATGCCATATTAGTAGCCGAGCCCATTAAATTGCATATTGCATGTGTTGCATTAGGTATCTTGTATAGTTAGGAATCATGCATAGTTTTCTAACTCATATCATCTTAGCTTGGCGTACTAGGTGAGTTTTTAACGCTTTAGCATATTTGCATGATTGTGAATGTTGCCATGAGGCTAAATGCTTATTTGCTAAACTATTTGAATGCCTGTGGATGAAGGTTTGTTGCTTGAATTGGAACGATTCAACGAATGCATGTTTTTTTAATCCCACTTTATTAAGTGGCAAATCAGTTTTAAGCCCACTATGTTTGGTGGCAAATCCGCAAACTTTAAGCCCACTTGAGATGGAAAATTCAAACCATTTTCACAAACAAACATGAGTAGAATTGTTCCAACTTGAGCAAACTAGTATATACTTGCTTGTGCGCATCACATAATAAAGCTAGCTTAATAACCAAAACAATAGCACATAATGTACATAAACATTATATCATGATTAGTAGAGGCCGATCTTTGATCGGGCGAGCGGGGGTGCTCAATTCATGACCTTCCCCTCTCGTACCTAAGTTCCTGAGCCAAGGCAACTTTGGTGATAACAGACATGTCGCCTTTGGCACGAGTTATGGGTTTCCTAAATTTCCTCCAAAATAAAGTATTTAGGTAGCGACCTTGTATTTGGAAAAGCAATCCAATTTTGGCATTTTTGATCCTAAAATCAATTTTTCAAAAGAATTGCCGGATTTAGACTTTTTGGTGTTCATCAATTTCACATTGCACTTGTGAGATTAGATTTAGAACTGCGGGAGTCCGAACTGTAGGGCTTCTTTCGAGCTTCCGAAAGGGGGCGTGAAAAAGTTGAGCCACAGTTGGGCCTACCTAGACTCTGATTTGTACTGTGCCTATAACCTCTCTGCTTGCATTATCATATGCCCGAATTACTTAGGCAGTGGGCACAAAGTCTGCTGGTTTAAGACCAATGGCATAAGCTGTGCGAGAAGGACAAACATTGATAACTGAACCGATGTCGACCAATACCACTAGTACCCATTTGTCTCTGGACTCAACAGATATATACAGAGGTTTGTTGTGAGCTGAGCCTTCCAGTGGCAGTTCTTTATCAGAAAAGGTTAGGGTTGGCCCAACACCACCTGGGAAGACTAGTCCCACAAGCTGTTTTGGGGTAATGTCAATGGATAGTTTGGCTTTGTCCATTGTTGATAGCACAGCTTGTCGATGCACTCAGGAGGCCATAAGAAGACCCCAGATCGAAATGTCAGCTTGGATTTTCTTTAGTTGCTTCAACACTGCCTCTTCCTTCAACTGCTTGTCTTTACGTTTCTGAATCTCTCTATCTTTCCTAGAGGCCTCAGCCTGGTCTAAGTGCGGTGGCTTAAAATACCACCCATTTCTTGTCATATGATCAATCTCTTCAGTGTACCACGTGTTATCTGGAAGGCACTCACCCAAGTCCTCGTCGATGTGAGCCAGAAGTAGATCGTCATCCTCTCCCTATACCCCTCCGACAGCCGACAAATAGTTGTCCGGCTCCGTTTGAATTACTTTCACTTCACAAGTTTCCCCCGCCGGGCGTTAAGCCATTATAGCTTCCTGGTTGTCTTCAACCCTCTCTTGTGCAAACTGCTTCAACGCAGCTTCCTGTTCTATGTCCACAATACTCACAGTGCCCAGTTCCTGAATTGAAAGTTTCACGCCGGTATTCTCCGGCAGTTTCTCCTTTTCATCGGCCATTTCGGCCACTACAGCAATTCTTGCTTCCCTTTTTTTTCGATTTTGTTTCAGTTCCTTCTTCTTTGTCGGGTTCATCACTCAACCAACTTGAGTTGTTCGCTAATCCATTCAAATCGAACCAGTCAATTTGCACATCCCCTTGATCTTGTTCGTCAAACAATTGTAGGTTGTATAAGTCCTCCTCTAGCTCTACCAGATCATCCAAACCTTAGCTCGGGCCATCCTCCCTAACCACATTGACCTCCACTACTGTTGGAAATACTACTTTTGGCTTGACTTGATCAATTGGCACAATGTAGCATCTTGGATCATACCCCCTCCCCCTAGACAAGTCCTTAGAGCACTCAGGCAGTGAACTTGTACTCTTCTCTAAGGCTAGCTTCCCTTCTACGCCAATTGTCACCACCACTGATTTAGGTTGCAATGGGGAGATGCCCATCATGCACAAATTTATACTTTCAAGAATGAATATTGTCGGTCTGGGTAGATGGGAAGGGGTAATATATACGTTGGGGTCGTAGGGAAGGGCCAGTGTATGGATTAGGTTTAGGTTGTGAGGTGGGGGAACTTGATTGTGGGCCGAGAGAGGGTTGGTAGTTGCATTTTCTTTTAGGGGTGGTGCAATCACCTTGTTGTTTATGAGGTCTTGAATCTCATGACGTAACCTGAAGCATTGGTTGGTGTTGTGACCGTGCTACTAGTGAAATGCACAGTGGTTGGCTAGGTTGTGTTTTGACAGAAGAGGATTAGGTAGCGGGCGTGGCTCTAATGGTTTGAGGTGCCTCTTTTTGATCAACACCTTCATGGCTTGAGATAAAGGCATGTAGAGTGGGGTAAAGGTCCTCTGGGATCGGGCAGTGTTGTTTGAAGTTTGTAGAGTTGTGCTGGCAAAGGGATTGGCGGTATTGGTTGTGGTGGTGACAACACTCATATAAGACGGCCTCGTAGCTGTGCTACCATTGGTGGTTGCATTGGAACTGCTGTAGACGTCCCCGAACGCCCCGGGAGGAACGAGCTCCCGTTCCGTTCATTTGGGGTCACTACAGCTCAGGACTCTCAAATTTGTCACGGTTCTAAGTCTGAACCAAAGAGTCCAAATCCGGCAAATCGTTTTGAGAAAAACAGATTTTGAAAGAAGTGCCAAACATGGACTGCTTTGCCAGATACAGAGTCGCCACCTAAATATTTTATCTTAGGAAATTTAGGAAACCCTGACTCGGTGCCAAGGCACGTGTCCGTCATAACCAAGTTGCCTCGGCTCGGGAACTTGGGTACGATTGGGGAAGGTCACTTTCGTGAGCACCCTCGCTCGGCCCACGATCAAGATCCGGCCTCTACTAACCATGATATCTATTTTTGAAAACTTTGTGTGTCCTTTATTCGCTATTAGCCTAGGTTACTATGTGATGCACACGCATACAGTATAGACCAGGTCGCCTGATGGAACAAAACATCTCATGTTGTGTTATTTGAAAGGTGGTTGCTACTCGCAAGTAGGCTTAAAACATTGATGATTTATTCCATTTAAGTAACCCAACCTTCACCCACAGGCATTCAGGCAGTTATATCACGTAGCGTATGCCTCATGGTAGAATGCTATTCATGCAGCACTCACACGCATGCAAGGATGCTAAAAAAAACATAAACTCACAGTCTCAGCTAAAAGAAACTACATTAGAATCATGCATGATCCTAATATACAGAAATGCCTAATGCAGCATGTAAGAATGCAAAACTATAGCAGGCTCGGCTATTCTAAACATGGCATATGAAATGCTACAGCTAACATGTATTCAACTTGGAATTGAAATACAAATGCAGTTAGTATGATGCGCCGAGCCCGGTGCATGCAAAACAGATGAATGAATGCAAACATGCTATCATACTGTATGCTAATTGAAATATGCCCTAATCTAACCATCATAAGCAGGTAAATAAAAGGGAATAAAGACGTGGGGTTGGAAGACATACATCACACTCACGCACACTTATTACAATTATGCCCTCGCGCAGAGGGTCCGAATAAATATACAGTCCTAAATAAAAGAATATTACAGTCCCGAATATTACAGTCCGAATAATATACAAATTTCTAATTAATTAACAAATAACTAAGAAAATAAATAAAACTGGCATGCAAGCCAGGGACTGCCTTGCTTCTGATGGATGATGCATGTCCGGGTTGTCTTGCGCGGAAATCCACCGGGATGCCCCAATTAGCCTCTGTTTAGCAGTTATTCTTGGAAAGCGTGCCGAGCTCCGAAAAGTTGTTGATTCTTCATTTTGCTGCAACAGAGAGCAGGAAAGGGGCATAGCAATGTATTTTCACAGATATATGCATGCCTCAATCCTCGTGCCACCAATTTGGCATATTAAGGCATGATGGCCGAGGAGTCGAATTGCACAATTTAATATGGGATGAATGCACATGAAAACACAACAAGACCAAACTCCATCATGGATGATTCGGAGTGTCGGTGACTGGGGAATTGAGATACGTTCCGTCACTCGGAGTACGGAACATACCTCGTTTCCCGTGCCCGGGCTAACTCCTATCTCGAACACGATGCAATATGCATGATATGCATGAATGTAACTAAGATACAGCCTAGTATGCACAATGCTATGAAAATGAGATGTCTTGAAATGCGTGCACACAGGTACGCAAACCGAGAAAATGACATACGCAATGCAAATGACATGAAAATATGATATGGGCTTACACTAACATGAGAGAGCCTCAGCCACACTCACATAGGATGCCGATGGATGAAAATGAAGTACCTCGAAATGCGTGCACACGGGCACGCAAACCGAGGCAATGGCATATGCAATGCAATGGCATAGAAAATGATATGCAAACATGATAATGGGATTTCAGCACTGAAATGTGGGGAAAACAGCCCCGAAATAAGGCGAAAACACACCCGATGCATGGAATAGTCCCGAAACATGGACTTTAGCACCCGAAATGGCCTATAGCCATACCAAATATGCACAATACGGACATGCAATGAAGAGACAGTAGCAAGGCAGCCCAAAAATAAGCATTTTTCCAGTACAAATCATGGCCAAACAGCAAGCAAAGATAGGGCAACAATGGCATGCAAAAACAGGGGCCAAGAGAGGGCAATGAAACAAGTGGTATATGTAAAGCCCAAACTGAAAAATTACCTTCTACAACACTGAAGAGGGACCAAAAATATGCACATTTACAGTTTATGGAAACCCCAAAATCAGTATACAAACATGCTAGAAATGCAATGCAAAATGAGGCTCAAAAGTGGCTATAACACAAAGTATACAAAATATTCAACAAACAGCCAAAGACCCTTAATAAAACATGACAAGGGGGTCAAAATATGGCTGTTTTCAGTTCGGACCAAAGTCCAAAAACAGCAACATCAGGGGCTGCCAAAACATGCAAAAATGGGGACCAAAAGAGAGATATAACATGAAGTGTATAAAATATACCTCAAATAATGAAAGGCCCTTAATTAAACATGAATAATGGGCCAAAATAAGACTATTTCTAGTACTGTAAAAAGGCCAAAAACCGAAGCATAATAGGCTTCCAAAACATGCAAAAAATGGGGACCAAAGAGGGATATAACATGAAGTGGCATATGGAGGTCCCAAACCATGAAAGGCCCTAAATGAAACATGAAGAATGGGCCAAAATAAGACTATTTTTAGTACTGTAAAAAGGCCAAAAACAGAAGCATAATAGGCTGCCAAAACATGCAAAAATGGGAACCAAAAGAGAATATAAGGGCAAGTATAGCATGGAGGTCCCAAACAGTGTTGATCCCTTCTTCAATGTTGAAGAGGGGCTCAAAATAAGCCTATTTACAGTTTACATTATGCTCCAAAACAGATCACACACAAGCTAAAAATACTACGCAAGATAACGGTATTTAAGAAGGATATTGAAGCAAGTGCAATATGGGGGGCTCAAACAGTGTTGAGCCCTTAAGAAAATGTGAAAAAGAGCTCAAAAGAAGGCCACTTTCAGTTAGGGTCGGAGGTCAAAACAGCAAGCATATATGGCTAAGGAATGTTGCAAAAATTGGCTTAAAAAGAAGGAAATGGCAACTCACCCTTGTAGACCAATCTTTGGTTGCTTCTTGGACCAAGTTGCAGCACCTTTAGCCTCTGAGAAACCCTCCTTGTTGCTGGAAATGGAGTGGTGGTGATGGTGTTAGGTGGTAGTGAAGAAAAGGGGATGAAACTTGGGTGTTTTAGGGTAGAAATGATAGAAGGAGAGGGGATATAATGCAAGAGGCTCATGTTTTGAAATCAATGAAATTGAAGGTTGTGGTACTGAAAATTTTCCGCTTTTGGTCCAAAAATGGTCTTAGTCGTAAAAAGATTAATTTGAACAAAGTCGACTTTTATTAAAACTTTTCAAAACTATTTTCGATGTGGATCAGAACTGGACACGCCGAAGATCTGTCACTGAGATGCACAACCCCAGATCCCTGCAACTGGAAAGTTGCCCCTAGTCTGAAGAACAATGAGGCACTGCATGGCAACGGAAAGTTGCCCCTAGTCTGAGTAACTTTGCACCGTCGCGGCAACGGAAAGTTGCCCCTAGTCTGAATAGCATTGTACCGGAGATCGCGATAAATGCTGATGGATAAAGATGACTGAGATGATCAAAATGGACAGAGTTGATCGGGGAAAATTTTATGGATGAACTTCAATGTGAAGCTGCCTACGTATCCCAAAGATGGGAATCAAGCCTTACGTAGTTCCAGGAGTTAAGGTGCACTCAGGTATTAACACTCTTCTTTTACGCTCTAACTTTTGCCAAGGCCGCCCTTCCGGATGAAGGCCTTTGACTCTCCCATTGCATGGAGATGCTTGAAACTTTCCCTCGAAGGGTAAAACAAAGCCAAGGAGATACACTGGAGCATTGCCGGCCACCTTTGGGAGCCGACTTAGACATTAAGTTAATTCTTATTTAATTAGCTAGTTAGCTTTTATTTCATTCGGACTCTTTTTCGTGAGAGTGTGATGTTAAATGTGTATGTTTTCCACCTCACGTATTTCTCACTTTTATTTAAACTGCTTTGATGGTTAGATTAGGGACATGTTTCAATTAGCATACTTATGCTTGTATCCTTTATTCTATTGGATGCACCAAGGCTCGGCGCATCATTCAAATGCATTGCATTTCATAATTCTTTGAAAAACGTGTTTGTAATCGATGTGATTTAAATTTGCTTTCTCATATGCATATTATAGCGAGCCCATTGAATTGATTATTGCATGTGTTGCATGTAGGTATTTGTATAGTAGATAATCATGCAATAGTTTTCTACTCATATCATCTTAGCTTGGCGTACTAGTGAGTTTTTTAACGCTTTAGCATTACCTTGCATGACTTGTGATATGTTCCATGAGGTTAAATTGCTTAATTTGCTATAACTTATTTGAATGCCTTGGATGAAGGGTTGTTGCTTTGAATTGAACGATTCAACGAATGCATGTTTTTTTAAATCCACTTTATTAAGTGCAAATCAGTTTAAGCCACTATGTTTTGGTGCAATCCGCAAACTTTAAGCCCACTTGAAATGGAAAATTCAACCATTTTCACCAAACACAACATGAGTAAAATTGTTCCAACTTGAGCAAACTAGTATATACTTGCTTGTGCGCATCAATAATAGCTAGCTAATAAACAAAAACAATAGCACTATGTACAAAATTATATCATGATAGTAGAGGCCGATCTTTGATCGGGCGTAGCGGGTGCTCATTCATACCTTCCCTTTCGTCCTTAGTTTCCTGAGCCAAGGCAACTTTGGTATAACAACATGCGTGCCTTGGCACGAGTTATGGTTTCCTAAAATTCCTCCAAATAAAGTTATTTAGGTAGCGACCTTGTATTTGGGAAAAAAAGCCACCCAAATCCCCAAAATTTTGCATTTTTGATCCTAAATCAATTTTATCAAAGAATTGGCCGGGATTTAGACTTTTTGGTTTGTCATCAATTTCACATTTGCACTTTGATATTAGATTTAAACTGCGGGAGTCCGACTGTGGGCTTCTTTTCGAGCTTCCGAAAGGGGGCGTGAAAAAAGTTGAGCCACATTGGGCTACCTGACTCTGATTTGTAACTGTGCCTATAACCTCTCTGTCTTGCAATTATCAATATGCCCGAATTACTAGGCAGTGGCACAAAGTCTAGCTGCGCTTTAAGACCAATGATAAGCTGTGCGAGAAGGACAAACCATTGAAACTGAAACCGATGTCGACCAATACCACTAGTAGCCCATTTGTCTCTGGACTCAACAGATATATCAGAGGTTTCGTTGTGAGCTGAGCCTTCCAGTGCAGTTCTTAATCCAGAAAAGGTTAAGGGTTGGCCCAACAACCACCTGGGAAGAACCTAGTCCCACAAGCTGTTTTGGGGTAAGTCAATGATAGTTGGCTTTCGTCCATTGTTGATAGCAACGCATTTCGATGCACTCAGGAGGCCATAAGAAGACCCCAGATCGACATTCAGCTTGGATTTCTTTAGTTGCTTCAACACTGCCTCTTCCTTTCAACTGCTCTGTCTTTTACGTTCTGAATTCTCTCTATCTTTCTAGAGGCCTCGCTGGTCTAATAGTCGGGTGGCTTAAAATACCACATTTCTTGTCATATGATCAATCTCTTCCAGTGTACACGGTTATTTCTGGAAAGCATCACCAATCCTCTCGAATGTGAGCCAAGTAGAATGTCATCCTCTCCCTATACCCCCTCCGCAGCCGACAAATAGTTGCCGCTCCGTTTGAATTAACTTTCACGTTCCAAGTTTCCCCCGCGGCGTAAGCCATTATAGCTCCTGGTTGTCTTCAACCCCTCTCTTGTGCAAATGCTTCAACGGCAGCTTCCTGTGTCTATGTCCCAATTACTTCAAGTGCCAGTTCTGATTGAAAGTTTCACGCGGTATTCTCCGCAGTTTCTCCTTTTCATCGGCCATATTCGGCCACTACAGCAATTCTGCTTTCCTTTTTTTTTGCGATTTTGTTCAGTTCTTCTTTTTGTCGGGTTCATCACTCAACCAACTGAGTCTGTATCGCATGCCATTCAAATCGACCGAGCATATTTGCACATCCCTTTATCGTTGTTCGTCATAACAATTGTAAGTTGTTAATTATCCTCCTCTAGCTCTACCATATCACCAAACCTTAGCTCGGGCCATCCTCCCTAACCAATGACCTCCATCTACTGTTGGAAATACTATTTTGGCTTGAGACTTGATCAATTGCACATGTAGCATCTTGGATCATACCCCTCCCCCTAGAACAATCCTTAGAGCACCAGGCAGTTAACTTGTACTCTTCTTAAGCCGTAGCTTCCCTTCTACGCCAATTGTCCACCACCACTTGATTATGGTGCAATGGGGAGATGCCCCATCAGTGCATCAATTTATACTTTCAAGAATGATATTGTCGTTGGTAGATGGAAGGAGTAATATATACTGTTGGGGTCTAGGAAGGTGCCAGTGTATGGAATTAGGTTTAGGTTTGTGAGTGTGGGGAACTTGATTGTGGGCGAGAGAGGGTTGTGTTGCATTTTCTTTTAGGTTGGTGAATCACCCTGTTGTTTATTGAAGGTTCCTTGAATCTCATGAGTAACCTGAAGCATTGTTTGTTTGTGACCGTGCTACTAGTGAAATGCACAGTGGTTGGCTAAGGTTGTGTTTTTTGACAGAGAGGATATGGTACGGGCTGTGGCTCTAATGGTTTGAGCGTGCCTCTTTTTGATCAAACCTTCATGGCTTAGATAAAGGCTATGGAGAGTGGGGTAAAGGTCCTCTGGAATCGGGCAGTGTTGTTTTGAGTTTGAGGAGTTGTGCTGGCAGAGTTTGCGGTATTGTTGTGGTGTGACAAACCACTCATATAAGACGGCCCTCGTAGCTTGCTTACCATGTGGTTGCATTGGAATGCACTGTAGACGTCCCGAACGCCCCGGAGAACGAGCTCCCGGTTCGTTTCATTTGGTCACTACAGCTCAGACTCTCAAAATTTGTCACGGTTCTAAGTCTGAACCAAAGAGTCCAAATCCACAATACGTTTGAGATAAAACAGATTTTGGATAAGAAGTGCCAAAATGGACTGCTTTGCACATACAGAGTCGCCACCTAAATATTATTATTGGGGAAATTTAGGACACCTGACTTCGTAGCAAAGGCAGTGTCCGTCATCACAAAGTTTCCTCGGCTCGGAACTTGGGTACGATTGGGAAGGTCACTTCTGAGCACCCCTCGCTCGCCCGATCAAAGATCGCCTCTACTGAACCATTGATATATTATTGTTTGAAAAACTATTGTGTGTCCTTATTACCGGTTATTAGCCTATTAACTATGTATGCACACAGCAATACAAGTATGAGACCAGGTCGCACTAGATTGGAACAAAACATTCTCATGTTTGTTTATTTGAAGGTGTTTTGCTACTCGCAAGTAGCTTAAAAATTACTGAGATATTCCAAATTTAAGTAACCCAACCTTCACCCAGGACATATCAGGCAGTTATATCACGTAAGTCAATGATAGCCTCATGCGTAAGCAGGATATCATGACGAGCATCACACGCATGCAGATGCAAAGCATAAAACTCACAGTAACTCCAAGCCAAAAGAAACTAACATTAGAATCATCATTGATCCTAAAGTATACAGAAATGCCATAATGCAAGCACATGGTAAGAATGAAAACCTATAGCAAGGCTCGCTATTCTAAACATGGATATGGAATGCTATAGCTAACATGTATTCACTTTGAAATTCAAATACAAATGAGTTAGTATCTGATGCGTCGAGCCGGTGCATGCAAAACAGATGAATGAATGACAACATGCATCATTAACTGCTATGCCTAATTGATCAATTATGCCTAATCTAACATTCATAAGCAGGTAAATAAAGAATAAAGACGTGGGGTTGGAAGAGCATAACAATCACACTTCACGCACACTTTTACCAGTTGTGCCCTCGCGAGAAGGGTTCCGAATAATAATACAGTCCGAATAAGAATATTTACAGTCCCAAAAAATACAGTCAAAATAATGTACAAATTCACTATAATTAAACAAATTAACTAAAGAAAATAAATAAAAGCGTGGCAGCACAAGTACTTGCCTTGCCTGTGAGTGGCATGTGCATGTCCGGTTGTCTTGCGGAAATCCACCGGGATGCCCCATTAGCCTTGTTTAGCAGTTATTTCTTTTGGTTTTTGAAAGCGTGCCGATGCTCGAAAAGTCTGTTGATTCTTCATTTGCTGCAACAGAGAGCGGAAACGGGGCATAGCAATGTTTTTCACAGATATATGCATGCCTCATCATCCTCTGCCACCAATTTGGCTATATTAAGGCATGATGGACGAGGAGTCGAATTGCACCAATTTAATAGGGATGGAAGTCACATAAGAACACAACAGACAAACTCCATCATGGATGATTCGGAGGTCGGTACTGGGGAATTGAGATACGTTCCGTCACTCGGAGTAACGGAAACATCACCTCAGTTTCCCCGTGCCCGGGCTAACTCCATATCGAACACATGCAAATAATGCAGGATATGACATGAATGTAATAAGATTCACCTAGTATGCACAATGCTATGAAAATGAAGTCCTTGAAATGCAGTGACAACAGGTACGCAAACCGAAGAAAATGACATCACGCAATGCAAATGACATGAAAATATGAATATGGCTTAACAATCATGAGAGAGACTCAGCCAACACTCACATAGGATTGCCGATGGATGAAATATTGAAGTACCTGAAATGCGTGCACACGGGCACGCAAACCGAGCATGGGCAATATGCAATGCCAATGCGCATAGAAAGTAAATTTGTCTGTTTATGTTTGTTATTTATACAAACATATAATGGATTTCAGCACTGAAATGTGGGGAAACAGCCCCGAAATAAGGCGAAACACACCCGAGCATGGAATAGTCCCGAAACATGGACTTTAGCACCCGGAATTGGCCTTATGGGCCATACCAAATATGCACAATACGACATGCAATTGAAGAGACGTAGCAAGGCAGCCAAAATCAGCATTTTGTCCAGTACAAATCATGGCAAACAGCAAGCAAAGAACATCAGCAGGGCAAAAGCAAATGAGGATTGAACCAAAAAAATCTAACGGAGGGCCAATTGACTTGAAAAGTTAGAAACCAAATAGATAAAGAAAAATCGGATGCAAATATCAAGTGGCTAAACAAAGATCAAAATCAACAACAAGACCTAACAGAAAGGTAAAAATATGCTTGTTCAGTACAATCAAACAGCACAAGGTGACATGCAATGGACCAAAAGAGAATATATAGTTTTATATCCAATATGAGCTTAAACACGCTATATGGAACCAAATAGTAACATATTGCTAGAAATGCAATGAAAAGTCAAAGTGCCTATACAAATATACAAAGCATTCAACGAAAAGCCACCTTAATAGCTATGACACAAAATGGTTTATTCGTGGAAAGTCAAAACATGCATAGTCAAGCAAAGGACAAAGAAAGGTGTATAATAACCATGAAAAGGCCTAAAGAATTGGCGAATAAGCGGTTATCGTCAACCAAACCAATTAGATCAACGAAATGGACCAGGTTACATAATGCATGGGCAAAAAGCCCAATGAAACGGAAATAGGGCCAAATAAGACTATTTTTAGTACTGTAAAGCCAAAAACGAAGCCATATAGGTGCAAAACATGCAAAAAGGGAACAAAAAGAATATAAGGGCAAGTATGCATGGAGTCAAACAGTGTTGATCCCTTCTTCAATGTTGAGAGATCAAAATAAGCACTATTTACAGTTTACATTATGGCTTCCAAAAAGATCACACACAGCTAAAAATAACTACCAGAAAGGTATTTAAGAAGTGATATGAAGCAGTGCAAATCATGCGGGCTCAGAACATTTGAGCCCTTAAGAAATGTGAAAAGAGAACCTCAAGAAGGACATTTACAGTTAGAGGGTCGGAGGTCAAAACAGCAGCATATATGGCTAAGGAATACGTTGGCAAAATTGGCTAAAATACAAGAAGAGAATGGCAACTCGCACCTTGTAAGCACATCTTTGGTATGCTTCTGACCAAGTGCAGCACCTTTAGCCTATGAGAAACCTTCTTGTTTTGCTGGAAATGGAAGAGTTGTGATGGTGTTAGTGTGATGAAGAAAAGGGGATGAACTTGGGGTCGTTCTAGGGAAAATGATAGAAGTGAGAGGGGATACTAAGCAGAGCTTCAAAAGCATATTTTTTAACCTCTAATACAAATGCTGACCCTGGTTATATGGGAACAAAAGAGGGAGTAAAAGGTGGGGAAAGGTGGGAAATGATGGCAGTTTCCCAAATAAATATCCCCGGATTGAGTTTTCTGGGATACAGCTATACAGCTGTAAAGTGTGTTTGCACAGGAACATGAGCCGAGTTTTTGAGCTGCAGGTGGCCGCGGCTACCCCGCTAGCGGCCGGGCTAGGGAAGTCAAAAATGGCACACTGTTCGTCCAGTCATCACCTAGTTTCAAATTGATGGTACCGGCACAACTGCATTTCTGATCATCGATGTTCCCTCGCCATGCTGCCATTTCATCTTAATCAAGTTACTAACCCTCTATTTACCTGGTGACGTCGTAATCAAATTGGCCCAATATCTATGTAGCGAGCTTTATCATGTATCTCCTGATGAGATCCACAGCCTACTCTGCTTAGATCGGTTAGTAGGTCGGAATAACAGGGTCACAATGGTTTCGACCCAATACGTACAGCCTGCTGAGCAATAACCAACTTATGCTGATAACCCAAGTTGCTGCTACCTCACAAATGGTTGATAATTACAAGAAGCAAGGTCTTCAAAATGCGCCGAAAAAAAAGAATGCAGAACAACGAAGGCGTCGGGGGTTGCGGAATTTTCCGGGTTGCTCAACAGTATTGCTGCCCATCCATCACTTTTTGCTACATGTCCTCCCGTGATAATGAACAGTAACCCGGTCTGCGCACAAATGCAAAGCTCGATGGCAGAAGATCGATGTTCGGGCGGAAAGCAACAGCTGATCAGAGTAGCTTGGAGGGTCGACAATGGCCGTGTGTAAGCCCGAAAGGTGGCACCTAGGGATACAGTCGGGACCTGTTCGCTCTAGATCCTCCCTGTAGTACGTCCCTTTCAAACGCAGTAGGAGCAATTAAACGACAAATTAGTATTGCCCAGTAAAAACGGGGGCAAACGAGATTGGTTACGGCCTCGCTCCAAGGACGAGGCACACGGACAATTCACGAAAAAAATTGGAACACCGGCGCCCTCCGCAAATTGGAGCGCAAATGGCCTACGGCCACAATGTAGCCCACCGGCCCCGATGAAGAGACTGGTATCTAACGGGATCCTCATCTCTTCCCTCGATCCCTCAGGACAAGAGAAGAACTAGAGAAAACTGATATGAACTCTGTTCAGCAACCGGTCCGGCCAACGCACTGATGATGGCGAGTTTTCGTAAGTCGCATAAGCGCCACGCTACGCAGCCGGCGCCTGAGATTCGTCTGAACACAGCAGCAACCACTGATATCACACCGACGTGTCAACTGTGACGTTTGAGTCTAAAGGTCGGTCACCCCAACGCCACCAGCTGTCAGTTGCTCCCTCTTTGACAGAACTCGAAGTCGATAAGTGACGATGTTGAATGTCCAAAGCCTATGAGCGACCCATTTGACAAGCCGAAGACTTGAAGAGAGTACAGGCTAACGAGAGGTGTATATATGCCCCAGCTGCCCGCATGGCAAGGGGCAAATGCAACAGCGCATAATCAGGAAGCCGAGTAACGCAAAGATCGTGCAATGCAGCAACTGTAATGAACAAGTTATTTCGCAAAAATGCAACAGTTTAAAGCAGATTGCAAAGCAACAACTACATTTCATGCAGTTAGAATGCGGAAGAGATTATTCAATTCCTCCCAGTCTCAACACGCGAGAAGTACGATACCTGGCGATTCGTCTGGTCGCACCAGCCTCAATGAACCTGACAATACAATCATCCGTGCCTTGCAAGAAGGGAGAATTCAACAAGCACAATGCTAACAAGTATATCAATGTGATTCTAAAGTTTCGACACACGCATGTCGGCAAGTGGAAATACATCGCCGATGCGAGAAAGGAAGCGTGAGTGACAAAGCATGGCTCAAGCGCGGATGGTATGGTAATTCAGAAAAGCGCCAAAACAATGCAAGTGATGCATCATGAGAATGCAATGTGTGCATGATAGTGAAAAGCGAGATAATGAAGGTGCCCCGTTCGTTACGAAACAACGAGCACAGAAACGCGTTATGTTTCGGCGAAGGCGACTCTGATTCACGGCCTCCGATTCACTTCCTGAAAAAGGTTACAACTACATTCAAAAGATACGCCTTGATTTTCAATAAATGATGATGCAACAAGCATGTCAAACTGAACTGAAGTCCGGCGGATCATTATCGCGACAGAAGTGCACTTATTCTATGAACTTTTCGAGGTCCCGA